>JAPKLW010001288.1:0-27615 GCA_026898455.1 Plectranthus barbatus
ATATTAGAGTATACCAATGTAAGTCGATCAAACGCCACTGTTATCATGGTTATCATTTCTGCTCAATTAAGTCTAAAATGCAGCTGCTCTCCTAACTAATCAGGTCGGGCGCCTGCACTGCCTCTTGCCGTGGTGGGAAGATGCAACAGTAAATTTCATGCTCAGTGGGGGTTATAATGTCACTGGACAAATAAAACTGGTACTTGAACATTCACACGACATTCCGATATGCTTGCTAAATTGATCGATGTATCCATGAAAAGACCATAAAGATAGAATAATACTCTGCTTTTCATACAAGTATTGTAGATTTGCATGAAATAATATAATATGCGGTGTGTTCAGAGTTTCTACGCACATATCTTTATCCCGTATACGAGCTGCTCGTCATCTCCGAGTTGATCGAGTTAGTAAACCAGCTGACCTTTATGACACAGGTGAAGCAAAAAGCTCTGCTCATCTGCAGCGAATGTGATAATATAGTCGATTATAAGCTTGCTGAGGTTAGTTACTATGCCAAATTCTCACGAATGACTCTTTCTTCGATAAATGCCCTGTTACATATTCATGTCGATTTTCGCAGAAACTTCAAAACGAACTGCCAAATGCAACCATGCGCCAGGTTCCGGGGTGTGGCCACATGCCTCACATCGAGAAGCCATATGCTATTGCCAAGTTGATTGCCGATTTCGCGCAGGGTGGTTCGTGTGAGGACAGGTTAGTTATCGATAGCGCTGTCTGCAAGAATTAACATAGTGTGTATATCATCTGTATCTGGAAATAGGGTTATTACAGTCTGTTCCACAAAATGCACTTTCTTATATGCTTGAACATTATATTTGATGATTTACTAGTATATGAAATGGAGCATTGGATCTTGTTTGGATGTGGTTTTTAATGATTGAGTTCTATATCAAGCAATTTGTTGGGTGATTTTATTTAGGTGTATGATTTTTTGTTACATTTTCGTGATACATATTTTGTTCATTATTGTGTGCATACACGTGAATTCTAGTATGACAACGTGGATCAGAAATTGAATTTAATGGTTTGTTTTGGACAGTTTTAGTTTGAGCTACATTTATAGTCGTGCATTGCATGAATAATTTTTAAATGCAGAAATAACCATCTACTAATAAGAAAAGATAATTATCTTGAACATGGGGTAGATAGACAAAAAAAATAGAACTTAGGCAATTGGAAATGCCAAATGTGATTATACTACCTCCAATGAATTAATAATTGTTAATATTTTAATTCAGTTTGCACACCTTTTTCAAGAATTAGGGCAAAACTCTTTTTTGTATGTATTACATAAATTATAAGTGCGTTTTGATTTTCAGCTTGGTTTTGAAAGTTCGGAATTGAACTCAAGTTTGGGTTGGTTCAATTTTAGGATGTTGGGATTGCATTAATTATACTTCCTATGTCCTAATTTTTTAGTCCCAAACGAAAATGACACAATAACAGTGTATATGAGTCAAGTGAAATTAATATTTTATTGGTGAGTGTAAAATCCCAAACCAAAATGACACAATAACCAGTGTATGTGAGTCAAGTGAAATTAATAATTTATTGGTAAGTGTG
This sequence comes from Plectranthus barbatus, assembly GCA_026898455.1. Classification (NCBI taxonomy): domain Eukaryota; kingdom Viridiplantae; phylum Streptophyta; class Magnoliopsida; order Lamiales; family Lamiaceae; genus Plectranthus; species Plectranthus barbatus. The sequence continues at coordinate 1,588 of JAPKLW010001288.1, forward strand.
AAAAAATTTATCATTTTAGGAAACCTGACTAATAAAGGGACATAAAAAAGAAGTGAGATTAATAAAATAGGACCTAAGTGAGATTAATAAAATGGGACAGAAGGTGTATTTATTATTTTAAGGGTGTAATTAATAGTATGTTGTTTAAATTTGATTTGTTTATTATGGAATTGAAACTTTGAGGTTTTTTTATCAAATACTTTAAAATTTATGAATTAGTTGAGCCTTTGTGAGTTTATGCAAACTTTTATATATAGAATTGTAATTGTTATTTTAAAAGAAATATCTTTTTAAAAAGTATTGTGTTTATACTCAAATTTAATTTTTAATAAGTTAATCAAAGATTTATTACATTTGTTACTCTTAAATTATAAGAATGTTTATTTTATAAAATTAATAAATTTTTATGCTAATTTTTCTTTTACTCTTAAATTATAAGAATGCTAATTTAATAAAATCAATAATTTTTATACTAATTATTCTATTACACTACTTACTACCAAGTGTTGACCAAACAAGAACAAATCTACAAATTTTGTAGTAGAGTGGATGAGCGTTTTACTCATTTCATTATGATTATTTGGTCTTGGTTATTATTTTAGGGTATTCCAATTATATAATTTAATTTTTATATTTAGTAATTTTTTCTAGTAATTTACAATTGTACCTCTAAAAACTTTGGGAAATTATAATATTAAAGTAATAGTATGAAAAGAGAGGTTAATCAATACTTTAAATAAGAGTAATATTGAAAATTTGTTTATAAACATATTGTTTTTATAAAAATATTTTTTGATAAATATATAAAAGAGAAAAGTATTAATCATATTACAAACTATCATGATTTTCTCAAATATATGACAAACTATGCATATTGTCAAAATATATTACAAACTATCAGTTTTGTTCCGAATTTATGATGGGAGCAAATTTCCGGCGACGGAAAGTTGATGTGGCTCGCCGGATGACACGTCAACGTTTAAAATTACACATCATCGTACAAATATATTATAAACTATTGTGATTTTCTCAAATATATTACAATCTATTGTAAGTTTCTCAATTATATTACAAACTATATACGTTTCTAAATGAATATTCAATCAATTATATTACAAACTATATACATTCCTAAATGAATATTCAAACTATCAAATTTATTTTAAATTTATGCTGAAAACATATAATTATACTTTATTAAAAGTTCTCGACAAATTTAAAAATGATAAAATATTATATTTTAATTTTGATATTCATTTTGATCTTGTCTCTCCCTTCGCCAAACCAAAAAAATTAAATATTCATGTGAAAAATAACAATTATTGAGGGTCAAATAATAATGATATATATTTGACATATGTAATGTAAAATACCATCAATAAATATTACTCCCTCCGTCCCGCTCAAGTAGTCCCGTTTCTCATTTTTCCTTGTCCCGTAAATTAGTCCCGTTTCTAAAATTAGGGAAGATTAATTACAATTAAGAATAATTAACTATTAATTAAATTTAACTAATTAGAATAATACCCAGCCCCCCCCCCTCCCCCTCCCCCAACCCCCAAACCCTAAAATTGTGTTCACTATGCGCCGCACACCTCTCACCCCCTCTCTAGACTCTTCAACTCCCCGCCTCTCTCTCGCGGCGATCGCCGTCCCTCACTCCGGCGATTGCTCTCCTCTCTCCGGCGATTGCTCTCCTCTCTCCGGCGATCGCTCTCTCTCTCTCCGCCATCGCTCTCTCTCGGGCGATATCTCTACCCATCGCTCTCCCTCTGTCTGCGGCCACCCCTCTCCCTCTCTCCGCCGCCGCTCTCCCTCTCTCCGCCGCCGCTCGCCCTCTCTCCGCCATCGCTCTCTCTCGCCAGATCTGTATACCCATCGCTCTCCCTCTGTCTACGGCCACCCCTCTCCCTCTCTCCGTCGCCGCTCTCCCTCTCTCCGCCATCGCTCTCTCTCGCCAGATCTGTCTACCGCAATGATGAGCTCCGTAGCTCTTCATTCTGAGGATGTCTCTCCGCCCATGTCGCCCCTGTCGCCCCTCCTTGCAGGCGATGGCCCGGTGGTGTGGGGGGAAGGTTTCTGGGAAACCGACGACCCTGTTGACCCTGTCGTCTCTGTCGCCCCTGTCGCCCCTACCGCCGAGGTTGTTGCCGCCGGGATAGACGGTTCTTTCGGCGACAAGATCGTCCCTGACACTGAAGAGGAAGATGAGCCGAGCAAACTGAGCGGTCCCTTCACTCATTCGCCATGGCTGGCCTTTCAGGTGCAAGATGCTCGAATCTCACTTGAAACGAAGCTGGCGGTGGTTCGAAAATTCTGGGAAATCCAATTCCCTAATATCCGGTCAGATCTGTTCCCTAATTTAATTTTTTGTATGATCTGTGGCATGCCTCTTGTTGGTTCGGTTTTGTTGCATGTGCCTATGATGAGTTGGTTATGTGATGAGCTCTGTTCTGATTTGTTGGTTCTGCTGGCTTTTGCATGTGCCTATGATGAGCTCTGAGGCTCTTGTTGGTTTGGTTATGTTGGTTATATGATGAGCTCTGTGGATTTTGTTGGTTCTGTTGGCTTCTGATATGTTGCATGTGCCTATGATGAGTTGGTTATGTTTGTTATGTGATGAGCTCTGAGGCTCTTGTTGGTTCTGCTGGCTTCTGATTTGTTGCATGTGCCTATGATGAGTTGGTTATGTTGGTTATGTGATGAGCTCTGTTCTGATTTGTTCGGTCTGTGTAAATATATTTGAATTGTGAATGGTTGTATATATAGATTTCATCGGGAAAACAAAGAATTTGTATTTGCCTCCTTTTTATTTAGTTCCCTCCTTTTAAATTTGAATGTTTTTACTATTCACCTTTCATTTTTTATTGTTTTTTATTAATCCACTAACTAATTAAATCCCTAAACATCCCTAATCACTTTAACATTGGTTATTGTGCCCCGGTGAAGTGGGACTACTTCACCGGGACGGAGGGAGTACTATTATTTACAGGAATATTTAAGTCTTGGTTCGCCGAAATGAGAGACGAGAGCAAAAAAGGAAAATAAAAATTTAAATAAGTATTTTTTCATTTTTTATTTTTTTTAATTTTTTCAAGAATTTTTACGTCATATTTTTAAACATAATTATAATATTTATTAAAGATTTAAAATTTTAAAATATAAGTAAATATGTTTTCGTCGTAGTTTTAAAATAAATTTGATAGTTGTAATATATTTGTACAATGATGTGTAATTTTAAATGCTGAAGTGTCATCCGGCGAGCCACATCAACTTTCCGTCACCGGAAATTCGCTCCCGTCATAAATTTGGAACAAAACTGATAGTTTATAATATATTTTGATATTATACATAGTTTGTAATATATTTGAAAAAATCAGAATAATTTGTAATATGATTGATACTTTTCCCTTTATAAAATCAAACTATATAGATAGTATATGGAGTACTTATTATGATCAATTATTAGAAGAAAAAAGTTGACGCTCCTTATCCGTATAAATTGTATAATCCAATTTCAAAAAGATAAAATCAACAACTTTTGTAAGTTTTGTTTTCAGTTATTTTTTTCTTTTATTGTTTTTTTCAGATTTTTACATTAATTTAAACACATAACCTATATATTTGCATAGAAATTCGAATCCGTGACTTTTTGATTATAGATAAAGTGTACTTTTTTATTTTCTTTTATCTTTGTGTAACTGAACGGTGCATATTAAGCTTAAATAGATTTCTTTTGATGTTTTATTTTTTTACGAGTATTGAAATTTCAAAAAGTGTATGAATAGAATGTTTTCTGCATTTTCTACAGTGTGCGAATGTTGATTGAAACTTGACCAATAAATTATGTCGGGTGTTTGGTTTGCATGTAAATCAATCTGGGTGATGATAATAAATGTTTTTATTGTATTTTTCCGGAGCCAACTTAATGTACACTTAATATTGTCAAATATAGTTAGTAGATCGGATTTCAGGCCTATTTTATCATATTACCGGCTACGATTCAAATCAAAAGAATATTAATCGTAATCCTAATCCTTTAGTTTTTCGAACCAATGAATTAAAGAATTATTTTTTATTTTGTATATTTCATAAGATTTTTATGTTATTAAATATTTTGCTCTCTTTCAATCTTCCAAATTATTAAAATGTAAGAAATGTTTATTCTCTTTTTATAAAAAAACAAAAACTAAGACGCATAGCAAACTTCATATAATCATTAATTTAAATATTAAAAACATATTTTAATTTCATGATTATATAACTTTTAAGAATTTACGTATTCATTACAAATTATTTGAACTAAATACAACTTGAAATATAATGAAAGAAATATGATATTTTGTATTCTAAAAATATTTTGGTAATATAATTCATATAAAAAATATTGATGAAAAATTAATGTTAATCGCACCAACCCATTGGTTTTCGAATTTAGTCCAGTCAAACCATTCAAGCTCAAAAGTTTTTTGGTCCAAAATATCTCAGTTTCAACCCTCTCAGCTAAATCGAGTTAGTCTGCGAATTGTGGATTCATGTATAACTTATCTAAATATTTTTTATTTTTAAATTCTAAAATGAATCTGAATATTCCTGCTTATAAATCATAAACATGTGCAGATGAACAACTTAAATTCGAATCGAGACAAAAAAACTGCTTTGAAATGAAGTTCAGTGATGACCCAACTAATTAATGGTTTGGGTGTAACAATTGACTACTCAGCCAACTTAGTCAATTGCTCTGACAGTCTAGGTTTAATTTGTTTTGGTATCCTAAAAAGATATTACCTCCATCCCTTATTAATGGCTTTGTTTCACTCAGGTACAATAACTAAGACATAAAGAAAAGAATGAGTTGATTGAAATTAATATTTTATTGTTGAGTATAGAGATATTATCATTTTTAGAAATAATGCAATTAAAATGAAACGTACAAAATAAAAATAAAATAATTAAAATGAGACGGAGGAAGTAATATACTTTATGGAATATGGCCACGCTCAAGCTCCGAGAAAATGAGAAAAGTATTAAGATTAGACTACGAATAACAGTAATTACACCAATATCTAATCATTAAACAACTTTAATATTATATACACCCTCCATCCCAGCTAAGTAATCTTATTTACTTTTCGTACAACTATCAATGTTTATGAGTGTAATGAAATTAATATTTTATTGATGAGTATGAAAAAAATTGTCATTTTAAGAAATGAGATAATTAGATGGAACAAACCAAAAAAAATGAGATTACTTAGACTGGACGGAAGGAGTATTAAATTTCTTTTTTCTACATCATTAATAATCATTCAAATCCAGCCATAATAAATTTTTATAGTTAATCCATGACCACCAAATCACCAAACCACAACATGTTATAACATAAATATCTTTTTTTTTTGTTAGTAATAATATTATGTTATAACATAAATATCTTTTTTTTTTGTTATAGGAGTATTATGTTGTTCGGTTTCAAATTTGTGCAAGTAATAACTGAACGTAAATGCATAAACTAAAGAGGTAAGTAAAGAAGATGTTGGTCCCAAAATATCATAGTATAGTTGCATAGTGGAAAATTTTGCAAGTATGTCATATCTCATCTGACAATTTCTCAAATCAGCTGGTACTCTAAAAACATTTTACTTTGTAAAATTTACTTACTTAGTTTCATAAATATCTCCAACAACTTGTGAGTTGTTAGGTTTTAAAATCAAGACGCAAAACTAAAGGATAGAAACGGAAAGCAGTAAACGACATAGGATTTTTATAGTGGTTCGGGTACCAGATGATCCTAAACGATATAGGAATTTTTAGTGGTTCGGGTACCAGATGATCCTACGTTTACTCTTCAGTCGCCAGATGGATCGGAATAACAAGAACAGTAGTAGTCGTTGAAAGCTCCTACATCCTCCAGGATGTATGCGTACGCAGCAAGTACACTTGTGTGTTCTCTCTTTAGGTTGATTGGTTTTACCACGAACACGTTACTAGACCCCTCTCTCTCTCTCTCTGATAAGTGGTGTGAGTTTTAGTTCTTCACTGAACATTTTTTAAGTTGATAGATGTGAGTGTAATTTCTGAAAAAAGAGTTCAATTGTTGGTCTTTGATTCATCTCTAAAGAAGAGTGAACTCTGGTAGATAACTCTAGCAAAGAATGTTAAGATTTTTGTGTACTGCGATACGAAAAACTGACTGGAGACTGTAGTTTTTTAATTACGACGGGCAACAAACTCCACGAGAATTGGTAGCTTTAGCAGCCTATAACTGATACTCATCTCGAGTATTTATAGACTTTTAAGTGTGTTGAGTGTGTCTTGTCCTCTAACCGTTGTACACGCTTTTTGAGGTTTGCAGTTGTTTAAACATTTTCAAGGATGTGTACATTTTGTAAGAACGACTATTTTATCGTTTGACTTTGCTATCAGTTCTTCGAGTAGCTCTTCTCTTTATCAGTTGCGAAGTTCATTTGGTTTGCAAACTTCACAACTGATGCTTTGTAATCTCCGCTGCTGACGTATTTGCTTCTCAAAGTAACTGGCTGAATTAATTTTCAATAGATTTATTTTGGATGGGATGACTTCTAATCTATTACAACTCAATCAACCTATACAAGGTTACAAATATGAAATTACCCTATCCAGGTCTTATTGGACTAACCGATTATACACTTGGTTCAACACATTGATTACTAGAAAATCTACCAGATAATTGTAGCATAGTGAGCAAATAAATTTGTAAATCGGTTTGTTGAACCAATAGGAAAAAGTGCAGTGAAACTATTTCATGTACTAGCCAGGGTTTCTCAATTTGTTGTTTGAGCACTTAAACTTTGAAAAGGGTTTTGAAATTAATACTCAATCGAAAATAACTTGGAATTAACTTAAAAATAAAAACACAAATCTTAGGTCTAACTACTAATCCACATGCCATGAATAGATAAATCAATTCTAAAATCTAACTACTTGCAACAAGTGGGAGTTCATATATTGTGATTACAATTCCTAGGGCAAGCAATTATAATCTAGATTATTAATATGTGAATTGTACCTTTTTAGTCTCAATAACACAAGATTTATCAACCTCAATAAAGATTCAAATTTAAACCCTACAATAAAATCTTCCATTTTAGACAATTTAATTGCAACAATTTCCTCTTCCTATTATCAATTTAACTTAAAAATATTCTCATCTTTCGATCCTCCAATTACATCAGGTTTGATTAAATAACTCAGAAAATTAAACCATCAAAAGTAGGTTCGAATCAATTTATCTAAACATGCATCTAGATTGTGTTTACCTTAGAATCTATTAGGGTTTCTAAGAAGATATAATGGAAAGAAACATTGAAATCAAAATATGGAATTGCATTAATAAAAAAGTGACTAGAAAATAAATTGCAGAAAAATACTTGTTGATCCATATCTCCAACTCTAAAAGCTTAAATTATAAAATTCAAATCAGGATAATGAAAATAACCTAAATGCAGGGTTTATATACTAGTGGCGAAAGATATTGTAGGCTTGAACTTTAGGGAAAGGTTTATTGTAATCTCTAGGCCCGAAAATCTGACTTTGACTAATAATCTCACATCTACCTTTGGAAAATTTCGTGCGTCGATCAACGCAATTTGTATCGATTGATATGCAAACATTGATCGTAATCTTCGGCATCAGTCGACATGCCTGTATCGATCCGAATAAAGCACGTCGCTTAAAACAGAGCTCTTCTTGGTGGATTTCTTATTCTCTTTCCCACGTTTTTCCTAATTCAACTTGTTTTCTTGCAAAACCGACCATCACAAGCATAATACCTACTAAAATGCACTCATGCTCAATAAATAACAGTAAACTAACAAAACTACATAAAATGATTAAAAATAAACATAATAAATGAGTATATTTACAAGCATATCAATCCCCTAAACTTAAACGTTAGATTGTCCTCAATCAATAGAAAAGAATAAATCAAAAGTTTGTGTAGTTAAAAAGTGCAATGCCTCATAAGATTCATCACAATCAAAACCGAAAATCCACCATACACAATCACATTGAAAGAATCAGAAAATCCATCCACCATGGAAGAACTCATAGGAAGTATTTCACTAATCACACAAGTGTTTGAGTTAATGGAAGCACACAAATCATGCACAGATAAATTTCTACCATAGGCTTGCAAATATTATAATTTCTCCACTGCAAACATGTGCACACAAGATCTAGAATCAGTAAGAACTTTGAAAAGGTTGTAATGTAAGCTTTTTTGTGAAAGGTAGGAAAAATATTGCCAACTGATTAGAATTCAGTTGAGTTAGCTACTCTTAACAACTCTAAACACCTTCTATCTACATCCACCATTCTCTTAAAATATTTCAACACGTGACTCTTTTTGTCTTTTTCTTCTCAATCCTTTTATGCTTTTAACATTTTTATTTTCATTTTCCCTTCGGGGGAGCTTATAAGGATGTGCTTCTTTTCTTTATTTTTTTTAAGCCAACCTTCTTTGTATACCATTTTTTTTTTATAATTTCTCATCCCTCACAAATAATTACTCTCATTCCACCCACATCTTACAGACAAAACTATCATTTTTTTTCTCGACCTCATTGACAAAGGAAGAAAAATGCATAGGCTCAAAAGTGCTTACTAGGGATAATTTATCATCAGGGACAATATTTAAGATATTGAATAAACAAAGATGGCCTAATATCATTTCATATTCCCATTCACAGTATGCAGTCTAAAAACATAAACAAGGTAAGTTTTAGAGAAATCAAAACATGCATGCTACTCTCACAAAAAGAGTTTAGACTCAAGTCTCACCGGGGGTCAAAATTTCTTCCAATGTAAACTTTAATTTCAAATCAAACATCATACAAGTGCAAGTATCAAATCAGTTAATCATAAGGTGTTCTACATTCATAGGCAGTTCAACTACCGTCACAATCAACTCAAACTCCTACTAATTGATTCTAATCTCACATTCATGCTTGGAGTGAATCAAAACTCAAAAGTTTTCCCAAAAAACACAATAAACAAATAGTTTCCTAAGCATAAATTTAAATGCATAAAGCAAAATAAATAAAAAAGTAGAAATAGTTTCAACCTTTTGTCCACATCCCCAAACTTATTTTACTCACAGAGTAAATAAGTTTGAAAATCAAACATGGGTGAAACCTTACCTACTTGGAATAGTGGTGGAGTCGACAGACAATATCCCCCACTTGCGGTTAATCTCTGACATCAACTTTTTATCTTTCTTTCATTCATTCCGGGTGTTGCATCTCTTTAAGTCGACGAGCGTGTGTGTTTTGATCGACACAAAGTGCTGGTCTCACTTTTGACATCGATTGATGTCAACTGTAGCGCCTCCATTTCCAGACTGCACGTCAACTGACATCCCATGCAAAATGGGTGGAACAAATTGAGCACATCTCGATCTTTTTTTTGAAACCCCACAAAATGGGAACAAACACAAACACAAAAAAAACAAAATAAAAAAATAAAAGTAAGTAAAAATATATGGGCTATCGCCCAACTAGTGCTTTATTTAATGTCATAGTTTGATGATACCTCTCAAATCACCAAGGAGGATGAGTCCACACACAGCGACCTTTGACATCCACCATATAGACTTTTCTATACCAAATTGTAGTGGTGAGCTTAGAAGGAGATGACTTACTTGCTGATATCACCATCTTGTTTTCTCGCTCCTATTCAAGCTCAATTTTCTCGTCCTTATGATCCACCTCATCCAACATTTCTTCCTTTTCAACTAAAACCTAGTTACACTCCAGCTGCTTCTTGCTTTTTTTATCATGAAGGGGATCTTCTCTTCATTTTTACGGAGTGTTATCTCCTCCCTTCTCACATCTATGAGGGCCGCATTAGTGTCGAGAAACTCACGCTCCAAGATCATGGTCATGTTCTCGTTTCCTTTAATCTCATGTACCACAAAATTTGCAGAATAAATTAGATATCCCAAGTAAAGGAGTACATCTTCAACAATACCTTTGGGCACGACATATTTTGGTCCTCCATTTGCAGGGTGATTGTGGTTGGCCTCATATCTCCAATCTCCAAATTCTTATCGATCGAGTATGACATCAGATTAACGCTAGCACCAATGCCAAACAGTACTCGCTTGAACTTCTATCCTATAATCTGTATAGGGATAGAGAAACAGCCCTGATCACATCTTTTGATAGGCACTTGCTTTTACAGCATCAAGTTGCACTCCTCATGAATCCTCACTATTTCATTCTTCACAAACTGCTTCTTCTTGCTCATCCGCTTCTACAGGAATTTCATGTAACATGAGATATCTCGAAGAGCTTTGACTAAGGGTATGTTGATGTTGACCTTCTTCAAGTTTTCCACGAATCTTGCCAACTTGGAGTCTTATTTCTTCTTTGCAAACCTTAGAGGGAATGGCATTGGAGGTACATGATCAAGCTTTTCTTTCTCTTTCTTGCCTGTAAAGGCCTTCTGTTTCAACCGAGGTGGAACCACATCGATCACTACATCTAGGTTTCCGCATCGATTGATTCGGGGTGCGTCAATCGATGTGGAGACTTCAATTGATATCCTTAGTGTCGACGCTCTCTCCATGTTGATCAGGGCAGCATGATGTCGATCAACATCCCCTACATCAACCGGCACGACATCGACCGACATGTGTTTTGTGCCAGTCAAAATAGAGGATTCTCCTCCATGAATCTCCTCCATTATTTCCCCAAACTCATCTTCGAGCATTTCTGGGCCCTCATACCTTGTTCCATATCTCAAAGTGATGGCATGCACCTGTTTCTCCTTCTTCGGATTCATTTTATAATATTGTGGAGTTGTCTGAGCTTATGCTGGTTGCTAAGTGTTGTGGCAATGTTTCCACCATTTGCATATATCTTGACAAGTGATGCATGTGGGTGGTCATGTCTTTCACCAGTTGGTCCCAGATCAGAGTACGAAATAATATGTAGCGGAAGTATAAGAACAGTTGTTGGGAATTATCTACGAATTCCTCCCTTAGTATCATATTGTAAAAGTTTTGTTGAATCAAAGCTTAGTAGATGGTCGATCATTGCTGAATTCTAGCATAGTCTAGCAGCTCTTTTGTAATGTCCTGTTTAGGAAAAATATCGAGTTGTAATAGATTAGGAAGTGCTTGAAAAAGATTACTGAAGGATTCAACAAAAGGAACGAAGAATATCAAGTCAAGCAACTTCGGAATGCTAGAAGAGTTCTCAGCAGATGGTAGCTGTTAGAGAAGCCAGCAGACGAGAATGAGTGCTAGAGAGGTTAGCGGTCAAATGCTAAGAAAAACGATTGCTAAGGCGTTAGCAATCATATGCTGAAAGAATAGACTGCTAGGAGCATTCGCTCAGCAGTCAGCAGTGAGGATATAGCAGAATGCCAAAGGAGTTAGCATTCGCTACTAATAAAGAGTTAGCACTCGCCACTAAGAAGAAGATTGCTAGAAGGCATAGCAATCAAGGAAAAAGACTCAAGTTCTGAGTACGTATATGCTGAGGAGTCAGCAGACTTAGCTACGAAGACAGATTGCTAGAATCACTTAGCAATCAGAAAGAGTCAAATTACCTAGCAGAGTACTCCCAGCATTCAGCATTCCCCGATAGAATGCTAAGCAAGGAGATACTCAGCATACACTTGCTAAAAGACACCCGTTCTGACAAGAAGTACTATCAAGGACAAAAGCTTTCCCGAAGTAGGTCGGAAAGTACTGTACGACGCCGGAAAGGTGGAAAAAGCAAGTAACTCTCTTGGATGAAGGAACCGTTGTGTCTAACGGGTCTAGAGATTTAAAGTTTGAATCTCCAGATATAAAAGCGAAGTCCAACAAAGAGAAGACTACTACTGCTCAATCAAACACTTGAACAAGAGATTCCTAAGACAAAAAAGCAAAAAAGAAAAGAGAGTAGTCAATATTTGAAAAGCATTCAAAGTTTTCAACCACCGAAGTGTCTCCATTGAATATCTGACACTTCATTGAAGAGATTCCTTGACTCTGCTCAAGAATCTTCAATCATTGGGATACCTTCCAAATTAGGAAGCATCCAACAGTCATTTCTGGAAAGATTTGACTCCGACGGGCATTGGCCAGAAAACCAGACAAGTTCAGGAGAGAACTCTAAAAGCTCCCCCTAGAAGCGAAGGACAAGTTTTACAAAGGTTTGCCCTTGACTTGGCCGAAGCTGTAGCCGTCTGAGAAGAACGAAGTAACGGAGGATAGCTTTGCTGTGGGATCGAAAGCTCACCGCCTACAACAAGTGTTTGGTAAATCCTTGTATTTCGTATATCTTTTTAGTGAAATTCTTAGCGTTTCGGCTAAGGAGTGGACGTAGATCGATTTGATTGAACCACTATAAATATTGTGTCTGTTTACTGTTTTATTGGTTACTGTTTCTTGTATTTGATTTTGAAACCTAGCAACCAAGTTGCTAGAGTATAACTGTAAGAAACCCTAAGTACAAGCTAAGCTAAACAATCTTGATAAAGAAACTTAAGTGCAAAGGAACGTTTATATTTCGCTGCATTTTGTGTGTGTTTGTTATATTCACCATGACGACTATGATCTCGGGATCAACAAGTGGTATCAGAGCGGGAGGTTGAAAGACCGACTGCTTCTGAGTCACTTTAAGACCAGATCTAGTTCTTCCTTGCGCTGGTATTCTGTTTCTTTGTTTGTCTAGCTCAGGTTCAAAGTTGCCAAGATGAATCATACCTTGCCCAAGTATACCAAGGAGAAGTTCAATTCATGGCAGAAGATGGCCATCATACAACTTCAAAGCATTCATCTAGAGATGGCGGATGTTCTTGAGAAAGGTCCTATTAAAATTATGAAAGCTAACGCTTTTATAGGACAGGTCACTGAAGGACAACCAGCACCACCTCAAATGATCCCAAAGCCATTCGAGGAGTATACAATAGAGGATAAAAAGCGAGCTCGCTGGAGCACCTAGCAAAGAAGTTTATCCTCGATTCATTGCCTCCGTTGATGGCAGATAAAGCCTTGGACTTTGATACAACCAAGAAGATGTGGGATTATGTCTGTGAATCCTCCCAGGATACCGACCAAATGAAGCGCAACAAGCTCCAGGTAGCTGTTGATAAATATGAATCCTTCTCTATGCATGCAAGTGAATCGATTCAAGCTATGGAATAAAGGTTCAACACTATTGTTGGAGAGCTTCGCAACCTGGGAAAGACATATGATAATGGGGAGATGAACAAAAAAATCATTTCTAAACTCTTCCCAAGAGAAGACTGGTTCGTGAAGATGACAAGTTTGAGCGAGAAGGACCTCAGCAACATGTCAACATCCGAGGTATTTGCTCAACTTAAAACTCACGAGTTTATAATCCAATAGTCAAAGAAGAATGAAGCAGTCGTGGCACAAGCTCAATCGACACCCGTTGCTAATTCTGAAGACTTAGCATACTTCGCTAAGAGAGATCCCAGCAAATGGAAACTCAAGAAGCCTTTCCGTGGTGAGAGATCTGCTCCAGCGTCGCCAGCTGTTGCTGAAGTTCTAGATGCTGAGTTGCCAGTTGCTGAGATTCCTGATGCTGAGAATCAGGATGCTGAGATTCAGAATGTTGAACCCCCGAAGATTGCTGAGGAAAATGTTGTAGCAGACAACAACCCAGCAGGTGAGGCCGATGCTTATATTCCAGAATCTAGCAATCTGAAGCCAAAGTGGCTACGCGATCATCCTTTGGATGATGTCCTTGGTGAAATCAATGATCTTATTCTGAAAAGACAAGACAATGCGATGCTAGCGTGCTATATTTTGCACGAGGAGCCTACGAAGGTTGAAGATGCTCTATGATGTCCAGATTGGGTGAATGCTATGCAGGAGGAGCTAGCAGAGTTCACGCGCAATCATGTCTGGGATCTAGTAGATAGACCAGAGAATCAGAGTGTTATTGGAACCAAGTGGGTGTTCAAGAACAAGAAAGATGAGTCAGGAATGGTTATCCGCAACAAAGCTCGTCTAGTAGCAAAGGGCTACAGACAATGCGAAAGAATAGACTATGACGAGACGTTTGCTCCAGTAGCCCGACTGGAAGCTATTCGTTTATTCCTAGCATATGCTGCACACCATGAGTTTTCCGTGATGCAAATGGATGTGAAGAGCGCCTTTCTTAATGGTGAGCTCAAGGAGGAAGTTTACGTTGAGCAACCACCAGGCTTTGAGCAGGGAAATCAAGTCTATAGGCTAAGGAAAGCCTTATATGGCTTGAAGCAGGCACCAAGAGCGTGGTATGGAACTTTGTCTAAGTTCTTGCTAGCTAATGGATTCAAGAAAGGAAAGATAGACCAGACTCTCTTTCGTTTTAAGGACGAAGGAAGTATCTTGCTCGTACAGATCTATGTCGATGATATTATTTTTGGATCAAGGAATTCAAACTTGTGCGACAAGTTTTCGAAGCTAATAACAAGCAATTTCCAGATGAGTATGATGGGGAAGATGTCGTATTTTCTAGGACTTCAAGTCCAGCAGTCAAGCGAGGGGATATCTATTCATCAGAGAAAATACACTCGCGATCTGATTGCTAAGTATTGTCCGGAGAAGATGAAGAGCTTGAGGATTCCAATCAGCACGACCTGTATAGGTGCACTTGAAAAAGAAGGAGATGATGTGAATCCTACTCTCTATCGAGGTATTATCGGTTCACTGCTACATCTCACAACTAGCAGACCAGATATATCGTATGCTGTTGGTCTATGTGCAAGATATCAAGCAAACCCCAAGAAGTCGCACCTGGACACTGCTAAGAGGATTGTACGATATCTCAAGTGCACCGAGGGTCTAGGAATTTGGTATCCAATGTCAGATGGTCTAGCATTGAGTGGCTACTCAGATTCAGACTTTGGAGGGTGCAAGATTGATAGGAAGAGCACCAGCGGGACATGCCAATTCCTGGGGCACAAGCTCATTAGCTTGTTTAGCAAGAAACAACACTCAGTGGCTACATCTATTACTGAAGCAGAGTATGTAGCAGCCGCTAGCTGTTGTTCGCAAGTCTTGTGGATTTGGCAGCAATTGCAGGATTATGATATTCCTCCTGAATGTGTGTCGATCTACTGTGACAACAATAGTACAATGTGCATAACAAAGAACCCAGTCCATCATTCGAGGACGAAGCATATTGATATCTGACATCACTTCATCAAAGATCATCAAGAGAAGATGGATATCGATGTACAATATATATGCACAGAAGAACAGATTGCGGATATCTTTACTAAACCGCTAGCTGAGACAAGATTTAAAGAATTATGCATCAAGTTAGGTCTTATGGAGATAGACGATGCTATGGACGAATGAGTGTTTATTTTCATTCTTTCTAGATTTCTGGCTTTCTTGAAAAAGATGGAGAGAAACGTATCCTAGCTTACGTTTATGATGCTGATTCTTGTTGTTGAGTTTTGGTTGCTAAGCATTTGGTTGATGAGTCCAAGCTCTCAGCATTTCATTCATTTGCTAAGTTATCGCAACAAGTGATTTTGACGCTTGCTAGAGGTCGAATGCTGAGTCCAAGCTCTCAACATTTCGTTTGAATGTTATGGTATATTATTCAACAAATCTCATTAATACAGATGCTTGCTAGCAAATGTTTGCTGAGTCTGAGCTCTCAGCAAACAATATGAGAATGCTAAGGTGTTTGGATGCTAGGCTGTGACTGCCGAGTCCAAGCTCTCAGTAGTTCATATGTTTGCTAAGGACTTTCAATGCTAGCAGATTGCTGAGTCCAAGCTCTCAGCAGTCTTCGAAAGTCAAAGCGAGAAATTTTGAATTTGAAAAGATGTGTCCGACACGCTGCCTTTAATGCGTGCAACTGGCTGCATCAAACCAGGAGGTGACACGTCAATCGTACTCGAGTTCATAGGGGAGTGGGTTACCATACGAAGGGTCCCGCCGAATTTGAACTGTCTATTGGATTTAAACAGGTGTTACCCCAGCCGTTGGATCATTACTCAGAAGGTATAAAGCCAATACTTCGTCATTTGTTCAAACTTTCTGAAATTTTGCATATCTGAATCCCTAGAATTACGAAGCCTTCCAAACACTCTCCAAAACTTCTTTGAATATTTTCTTAAGCATTCCGAAGGATGTCTAGCCCAGAATCTTCCACTCCCACTGAGAATCCGGTTAAGTTTTACTTCAAGCCTAATCCTGAATTAACGCTGCATGAGAGGCATGCACTGAAGTTTATAGATATTGCTGGATTTATATACTGAAAGCATTATGATTGGTATATTATGTATAAGGTCGATTGGTTAATATACTGGGAATCATAAATGTTGTATGTTCATCTCCTGTCTGAATTAACAAACATGTGTCGCAAACACAATTATCCTCTTATCTCGTCGATAGGGAGATCATACGGTGTGTAGAAGATCACGGAAGATCATATGGATCATTTGACCTAGCGAGATATAAATAGTTATCACAGCTGAGACAGTTCCAGGATAAACTGTCGGTGTAGGCTGCAGCATACGCAGTAATAAGCATCTTATCTTGGATGGCTTGGTATGCTGGTGTGGGGCACACATTGATAAGGACCTAAGTCGAGATCGATTCTTTTATCTGATATTAAAAGAATCTAGATCTCTATGGCTTGACGAGATCTTAAGCCTAAATGAAGGTACAGAAGTATATGCAGATTGTGTATTACTTTGAGTTGCAGTGAAAGGCTCTAGTTGAGCTTGTATATCTGTATCTTGGGTAATAGCAGTTTGTATATGACTGTCTGGTACTGGAACTAGGTAACCACATCCAGTATAGGATGGTGACATTTCCTGAACAGCTCAAAAGGTTAGTTATGCTAAGTCCTGCAGGCTGATTAAGTTCAAGCATAAGTGAAAAGGTTTGAGTGGATTGATTCAGGAATATAAGATGTTAATTAAGTAAATAGCTTGTCAGAGCTTAAATTAATTAACGAATGTCTGTAACCTTAAATGTGGGATATACCGAGCCCATGCAACCCGTACCTCAAAACGTGGTAGCAAATAGGTAGGACAGTATTGAGTCTCTGGTGGAATGAATCAATATTAATTAATTAATTATATTCTGGGTTGAATATGTGAATTAATTAATTGATAGGCCTTATTAGCTATTTGCATTTTGGTCCCTGGTCTGGCCCATTAAACTCAAGCCCAATAGGAGTCCAGTAATTTCCTATAAATAGGCCTCAGTTCCTCAGATCTCACCACACCACAAGATCATAAGTTGCACACAGCAAACCAGTTCTGGGAGCTGTGGTGATCGACTAAGATCTGAGAACGAGGAGGAAATTCTGCTTCTCAACCGGGCAAGGGATCTGATAGAGAATCTTCACCAGATTTTCAGATTGAGTTGGGATACAGATCAGAATATCAAATCAGGAGGATTTTTCTTCTTCTCTTTCTCCTTTGTTTTCGAAAATATCATTATTATTTTCATAGATTTATTTCCTCAATCTGTTAGAAAATTAAATCTTTGTGTGTGGGAAAGATCAAAGGGCATCTCCGCGCACGCGTTCTTCAGAGTTCATCAATCCAGGTATTCCGCATAAACCTTCTTATGGATAATAATATAGGAGCATGCTAGGATTGTTCATAGGCATAGCAATTTATTTTTGATATTCCAATTAACGATCCTTGGCAAACGGACTTCGTGATTCAGTTCATGATTCCCTTCAATTGGTATCAGAGCCAGGTTAATTAATTGGCTCTATCGGAAAAATAATATTGCCTATGATTATGCATGATTATTATTATTGATTGCATGCAATGGATGGTTTTTGGATTGATTGTATGTTTTTCGTCCTCGTGGTTCTCGGGTTAATCCGCCATTTTATATAAATTCGTTTTTCACCCACGAGATAAATTCGTGGTTAGATTTAGATTTTTTTTAGATTGTAATTAGGATTATTCAATGTAATCTTTTATTTAAAAAATGCGGCGGCCCCAGGCGCGGCCGACGGCGCGAGGGCTGGGAGCGCCGGGGGCATGCGCGCGCGCAGGACCCGCGCGACCCTTCGCGCGCTCGCCGGCGGCGGGCGCGGGTCCTCCCTCGGTCGACGTCGGCGTGGGGCAAAGTGGTGCGGCGGTGGCTCGGAGGCTGGGCGACGCGGGCTGGATTGGCGATGGGGCTAGGGTGCGCGGGCCGGACACATGAAAACCCTAGGTTTTTGCGTGGTTCGCGCGAGCTTCCGATTCTGATCTTGCGCGATTTCGGTGAGTCACGGAGGCCGACGATGGAGAAGAAGAGTGAACGGCAGTTCGGGCGACGGTCAGGGCAAGACAGGGCGGCGACATGCGAAACGGGCAACGACCGGAGGAGGCGGATCGCGGGCTACAACCATGCACGTACGTGCATGGCTGTTGCATGACTCCGAGAGCCCTCACGTCGGCGGCGAGTCACCGGCGGCGGTGGTTTGCCGGTGGTGGCTCGTCGGGCTAAGTTCTCGTGGACTATTGGGCTTGCAATGTGTGCCTAGGTCCGCGATTTGGTTAACTGGCCCAGTGTTCCAATTTTCCGATAAATCAAATCTTGGAGGCCCAAATTTGGAAAATGAATTCAGATCTCAGTCCAAGTAGTGGGAGCCCAGTCGAAGATCTGTATTATTAATTCCAACTTGTAATAGTTAGAATTAATTTTTATTTCGTATCATGGGGCCACGAGGACATTTTTTTATTTGCTTTATTATTTGTCTTCGCATGATATACGTGTTTAATTTAATTGCGCAGCATACAAGCATGTTGTAGATAATAGGAGCACGTTTACTGCTTTTATTTATAGCTTTAAAGCATGCTATGTGATTTATTTTATGTAATTAATTAACTATAAATTCGGGGTTCATGCCTTGCATGATAGAATTTTAGCAATGTTATAATTATGGCTACATAAAATAATCTGTGCAATTGAACCTTATGAACTAAAAATTACTAAGCTCATAATTTAGTAAGACCTCCACAAAGCGATCCTTTATTGGAAGTGGGTAATTTATTAGGTAAACGTCTACATGTGTAGCTTACTTAATTTATTATTCATAAGTTCTAATAGATAGGATTTCTTAAAACAAACATTTATTTCATGTGAGAAGTGGGAGTTCATGCGTAAACGTCTACATGTGTAGCTTGCGTATTGAATTTTCATAAGTTCTCTAGGGATTGAATTAAATGATACAACCTTATTATAGGGATCGGGTGTGTTCTAATAGATCCTTATATGGGAGGGTTGGCTTTGGTGGTAAGCTAGCTTAGATGTTATCCAGAGTATAACTCATTTGTGATATGCCTGCTCAGTAGGATAATATGGTCTTAAGTTAGTCTCCAATTATTAATTCCATTTGTCTAAGGAACCTGAGCATGGATTGGAATTAAAGGGCTGGAATTGAAAGATGCAGTCTGGTTAAGTGTTTTGTTGTAAACGTCCACATCTGTGGCTTGCAATAGTAATACTTAGGCAAATTGGAGGAAACATTAATATTGCTTTATCATAAGGTTTCAATATTTAATTGTTTCAATAGTTTGCGACTATGTTTTAATTTCTGTTTCTTAATTTATTGTTTTCAGACATGTCTATTGCTCACGTTGTCAACCTCTTAATAACTAACCCTTTAACTGGTCCGAATTTTCCGGAGTGGAAGTTATGCTTCATGGAAATACTCTGCACTGCAAAACATGCCCATATACTTTACATGGACCCTCTAACTCCTAAGTATTGGAACTGTACTGGTTATGAGCGAGTGTTCTATGACAGATGGGTAGCTTCTGATGAGTCTGCCCGCAAACTCATCATGAAGAGTCTGTCTAGAGAATTAAAGCTCAAGTACAAGAAGTTCGGATCTGCTGTTGAGATATGGAGGGACCTTGTGAAGGTTTATGGGAAGGTGAGACGAACTGTCAGTTCTAATCTTGTAGAGGACCTGATCTGCAAGAGAATGACTGATGGGAGTTCGTTGCTTCTGCACTTTATCAGTATGATGAGAATTATGAGAAAGTACAGAAAGAGAGGTGGACAAGTCAGCAAGCGGGCAGAAATAAACATTGTCCTGCACTCTCTCTATGATTCTTATGATGATTTCATCAAGTCCCTCAGTACTAGGCGCGAGTTTACTCTTCCTGAGTTGCTCTTAGCCCTGATGCGAGAGGAATCTGACCTTAGGGCATTGGAATTTGCTCCAACTTTGTCAGCTTTTGACAAGACAGTTGCTGAAGCAAAGGAAATGCTTAAAAGGTTAGATGAAGCTGATTTAGCAGAAGATGTCATCAGGCCATGCAAACGCAAGCGAAGTGAAGTAGATTGTCTAGTGCCTAGCACGGGTAGACAAGGTATGTCATGTGCACTTATAACGGAAACATGTTTAGCATCGGTTTCTACCCATCCTTGGGTAGTGGATATTGGAGCTACTGATCATATTTGTTATACTTTGTAGGGGTTCAGGCCGACAAGGCAGCTGAAGCATGACGAGATTACCATCTCAATGGGCAGCGGAGAGCGAGTATCAGAAATAGCCATTGGAGATTTTACTTTATGCTTTGAAAACAATGTTTTGATTTTGAGAGATGTTTTATATGTGCCGGTTTTTCGGCGGAACTTAATTTCAGTTTCCAAGTTATTTTGTGATGGATATTCAGTTATTTTTGATAGTGGAGTTTCTATCATTCCAAGTTTCTATCTGCGATGAGTGGCTAGAAACCCTAGCAGGTTCTAGGGGTTGAATATTATTATGGATGCATGTTAGGATTAATTAATTAGGTTCATGATTCCTGTGTTTATTCTATAATTCTAGATTAATTCAAGGACCGAGAGGTGACGATTAATTTAGATGTCTAGCTATTGATAGAAGGACCGAGAGGTGAATATTAATAGTGGGATTCGGAATGCATGATACGATCTACACTATCCAAACAGATGTACTAGATGTAGGAATTGAACTGATTTGCTTATCGGATTGACTAGTTTGGTGTACTTTGAGACCGAGCAGAGATGAGTCACTAATTAGTAATCTAGGTTATATTTGCCAAACAAGGAGATATAACATCATTGCAGTATTCCACCTGTTAAATTAATTGATTCCTACATGTTATCCATAATAAGAGTTCTTCCCTAGAATCTGTGTTCTTTAATTTGCTTTCCAAAACTCCTTTAATTTTCCATATTGTTATCTTTATTTTCGAAGTTAAAACCCTGATTTTGGATTCCTCAAACAATGAATATTAGGATCATAGCGAGTACATAGGATAATTTCCCCATACAATTCCCCTGGATCGATAACCTTAGGGTTTACAAATTTATTTGCCACTGTTATTATAATTAATCTGTTAGAAATAGCAGTGATCAAGGAGATCACAGAGGATCATATGAATCATTTGACCTAGCGAGATATAAACAGAATCACAGCTGAGACGGTCCCTGGATAGGCTGTCGGTCTAAGCTGCGGCACATCGGTTCATAAGTGGGCTTATCCTAGCTACTTGATGTGTCGGTACATAGTTATGTATTGATGGGATCAACAGTGGGATGCGCCATTCACATTGACATACGAATGAGCCAGATCCCTAACATACTTCCTATGATCTTAAACCTAACTGAAGGATAAGGGGCACACACAGATTGACCACACTTTGATTTACCGGGGTGGCGAGTCTTACATGTACTCTAATACTTGTATTTTGGGTGTTGGTAATTTGTGTGTGGCCTGCTTAGTCTGGACGTTTTGGTAAGCATATCCGTTTCAGGATGGTGACATTCCCTGAGGAGCTCACAAGGTTCATTATGCTAAACCCTGCAGGTTGAATTATTTAATTCAGGCATAAGTGAAAAGGAGTGAGTGGTGTAACTCAGGAAATAAGAGATTAATTAATTGTGGCTAATTGTCATAGGCCAAATTAATTAATGAATGTCTAAAGCCTTAAATATGTGGATCATGTTAGTTTGGTGCAACCCGTTCCTTATAACGTGGTAATAAAGGGGCGAGTCAGCATTGTTACCGTGGTGAAGGTTAAAACAATGTTTTATTAATTAATTATGTTCTGGGTTGAACAAGGAAGGATTAATTAATAAAGAGGGCCCACTTTATTATTTGCATCTGATCCCTGGTCTGGCCCATGAACTGCTCAAGCCCATTAGGGTTAGGGTTTCTCAAAACCCTAACACTATATAAGGCCTTCTCTCTATCAGATCATTAAGGTGTGAAAACTAGGGTTTTCCAGTATAATTGAGAGAGAACGGCGGCGGCTGATCCGGTGGGAGGAAACTGATCGATTCCTCCAGATCTCGGATTCAACTTGGTAGATAATCCTCACCAGATTTCCAAGGAGCAAGGGAACAGATCAGAAGATCAGATCTGTAGGAACAACCGTCCACGCCGGTGTCCCAGATCCAAGATCCAGATCCAGATCTATTTCATCGTTGTTATTCTCCGATCTAGATCTGTAGATCAAACGGTGAAATCAGGAATTCTCTAGATCCATCCTATGCAATTAATTTTGTAGGAGCATGCATAGGATCGCATGGTTTATTTAATTGAAATTTATTCCTGGTATCCTAAGAACGATCCTTGGCAAGAAATTCATAATGGCAACTCGTGTTGTCCATCGTAGACTCAAACCCTACAATTGGTATCAGAGCCAGGTTGATGTTCTTAGGCTCTATCCTGGATAGATTGAAATTAAATAAATATGTATGTTCATGGATGGATTTAAATTGTCGTGGATGTTTTTGTTCTCGTGGCCTTCTCGTTTTTGGATCTGTTTTTCACCACGAGAAAATCTGTGGTTAGATTTAATAGGGAAAATCATGTAATAGATCTAGATCTATTTTTTGTATTTTCTATTTTTTTTAAATCTGTAAAAATTGGAGAATATTGAGATCCGGAAGAAACGAAGAATGAAGAACAAAGAGGCGACAGAACTAGGGTTCAGCCACCCCTCGGTTCTCAGCCGCCGCCGGCGACGACCAGGCCGGCGGCGGCGAGCGGCAGAAGGTGGCGGCGGTGGGCAGAACCCCTGCCTGTGGCTGGGCCGCGCCTATTCAAGCTGCTGCGCGTGTTTTCTGGCGAGCCCAAGTCGACGGCAATTGAGCAGCAGCGTGCAGGTCGGCCGGCGAGCTCCCAGATCCGGGCGAGGCGGCGCAAATGGGTGGCGGCGGCGGGGAGTATTCCCTGCAGCTGGGCCGTGCCCGTGCCTCTCTTTCCCCGTCGCGTTTCAACGCAGGACCGGCGATGGGCATGGGTGTGGTGGTGTTGGCAGGCGACGCAGCTGAGCCGCGCGGCGGTGGGTGTCGCTGCGTTCGCCAGTCGGCGCGGCGGTGCAGGCATCTCAGCCTCTGCTGCATTTGCTTTTTCTGTGCAGCACCATCTCGCTCGCCGGTGGCTGGGGCGGCTCGCGACGGCGACCCGACGTGGCTGGGCTGCAGGCGCGGTTGGTGGCGACAGCTGGGGTGCAAAGTCCGACGGTGGCCGCGCCGGAAAGGCGGCTGGCGGCGGCAGGAATGAAGGTGGCGGCTGGTTGGAGACTAGGGTTTCCAAAACCCTAGGGTTTCCAAGCCCGGGCCAGAAATCGGGCTTCTCAGCCCGGAGGCGGCCCGCTATCTCGAAAATTAGGGTTTGGCACTTGTTTTGGGCCAAAAACCCTAATTTGAAGCCCAATTGCTGTTTATGCAATTCAAATCAGATTTCAAGTCAGACGGAGGCCCAGTTTGAAGATCTGTATTGAAATTAAATTTTGTAATAGTTAGATTTAATTATTTTTCATTTGTAATCGCATCTGAGGGGCCACGAGAATTTATTTGTTTATTTATTTATTCTCGTATTGATGTGATCTATTATGTGCGCACTAGTAAATAAATAGGAAGCATGATTATTTGCTTTAATTATTTACTGTTATAAGCATGTTGCAATTTAATTTTTTGAGCATGTCTTATGTGATTTATTTTATGTTTTAAATTGTGTCTATAAATTCCGGGATCATTTTTATTTATGATGGAATTTTGGGTTGACATAATTTATGGGAACATAAAATAATGTGTGCGCATGAAACCTTTAGAATTAAAATTACTAAGCTGGATTTTGGTTCTTTTCAAACTAAAATCATTAGACCTCCACAAATACGGCCTCTCATTAGAAGTAAGGCATTTCGAAGCGTAAACGTCTGCTGAAGCAGCTTGCGTTAGAAATAAATTATGGGTTCTAATGCGATGAGGTTTCTAAATAAAACATTTAGTTTAAGATGAGAAGTGGGAGCCTCTAAGCAAACGTCTGCTGAAGCGGCTTGCATTGAGACAACTTTCACTGGTCTCTAAGATTAAACTAAATGAGATAACAAAGGATGTAAGGGGCATGCGGTATGGGGTCTAGTACCATGCTAAATCGCCCTGAACATCCGGAGTTAGGCTTGTGGTTATTTTGGCTTAGATGTTGCCTGGAGTATAACTCATGAATGATGTCCCTGCTTCGGATAGGTTAACATGGTCTAAAGATCTCCAATATTAATTTCTTTTGCTTAAGATACCTGGCATGTTAAGAAATTAAAGGATCATTTTGGTCTGGTTGAGCGTTTGCTGTAAACGTCTGCTGAAGCAGCTTGCAGTGAATTAGCTTGGGCAATTGGAGGGAACAAATTGCTTTGTTTTATCTAAAGGTTCTATGCATATTTGTTTCAATTGTTCGCAGTATGTGCTTACTTTAATTCGCTTATTTGTTTTCAGATATGTCTATGAACAATGTCATTAATATCCTCGCTCAAAATTCTCTCAATGGTCCGAATTTCCTTGAATGGAAACATAATTTGGATTATATCCTAGTTGCGGAAGAACACAAGTTTGTCCTTACTGATCCTTGTCCGCCAGTACCAGCTGCTGATGCTACTGCCGAGCAGCGGCAGTCTTACAATAAGTGGATCAAGTCTAACAATTTAGTGAAATGCTACATGATGACCACTATGAGTAAGGTACTGCAGCTGCAGCATCAGCATTATGATAAGGCCTATGAGATTATGGATAATCTAACAGCGACTTATGGGGAGACGGACAGAACTGTCAGATTCAATCTCATGAAGGAGATTGTGAGTAAGAAAATGTCTGAAGGCAGTTCAGTGAGAGAGCACGTGGTTGCCATGACTCACCTCATGGATGAACTAACGTTGCATGGTGGTGGTATCGACGCGGAAGCCCAAGTCGATATCATACTAAACTCTCTTCCCAAGTCTTTTGAAAACTTCAGGTTGAATGCTGTGATGAACAAGAAGGAGTATACTCTTAATGAGTTACTCAGTGACTTGATGGCAGCACAGTCCCTGATGGAACCCGAGAAAGCAGTTTTGGTTTCTTCCGGTAGCCGGTCTGCTGCTCCTAATCGAGCAAAATCTAAGAGAACGGCTAGGAAGAAAAACAAGAAAACTGCTAGTGGGAACAATGGAGTTTATGCTCCAAAGAAAAAGGCTGGGAAAGTTAAAGGAAAGGGCAAGTGTTACCGCTGTGGCAAGCTAGGACACTGGAAAGCAAATTGTCCAGGTGTTAACACCAATGGACGATGTACGTCATCATTTACATGTTTAGTATCAGTTTTCTACTCCTTGAGAGTAGTTGTTACTGTGAGTACTAATCATGTTTTAGCTGCGTTGTGCAGAGAATCAAGCTGGTGATAATGCTTGAGGATGACGAGATTACCAACTCCAAGGAAGATGCTAGAGATCGTTCTCAAGCTGTTGGAGTTCTTGCTTCAAGTTTATGTTTAATCTTTGTTTTAGTTCAAGTTTTGGAAGAGATATTGTTTTTGTTTTGATAAACAATTTTTCATCTATTATTATGGATTATCAGTTATTCAGATAGATTATTTTTCTATCATACATGAATAACAGTGTTTTCTATTATGGATGATTGTCTCTTCATTACTTGATTACATAAACTGTCAGTGTTCTAAGGTATAATTTAAAGAATCACTATAGAGATAGGTTACGTCAGTCTAATTAGTTTTAAGTAATTCATGGAATTATGGATTCAATCCAGGTATTCCT
>JAPKLW010001288.1:32615-79647 GCA_026898455.1 Plectranthus barbatus
GTCCCTGGATAGGCTGTCGGTCTAAGCTGCGGCACATCGGTTCATAAGTGGGCTTATCCTAGCTACTTGATGTGTCGGTACATAGTTATGTATTGATGGGATCAACAGTGGGATGCGCCATTCACATTGACATACGAATGATCCAGATCCCTAACATACTTCCTATGATCTTAAACCTAACTGAAGGATAAGGGGCACACACAGATTGACCACACTTTGATTTACCGGGGTGGCGAGTCTTACATGTACTCTAATACTTGTATTTTGGGTGTTGGTAATTTTTGTGTGGCCTGCTTAGTCTGGACGTTTTGGTAAGCATATCCGTTTCAGGATGGTGACATTCCCTGAGGAGCTCACAAGGTTCATTATGCTAAACCCTGCAGGTTGAATTATTTAATTCAGGCATAAGTGAAAAGGAGTGAGTGGTGTAACTCAGGAAATAAGAGATTAATTAATTGTGGCTAATTGTCATAGGCCAAATTAATTAATGAATGTCTAAAGCCTTAAATATGTGGATCATGTTAGTTTGGTGCAACCCGTTCCTTATAACGTGGTAATAAAGGGGCGAGTCAGCATTGTTACCGTGGTGAAGGTTAAAACAATGTTTTATTAATTAATTATGTTCTGGGTTGAACAAGGAAGGATTAATTAATAAAGAGGGCCCACTTTATTATTTGCATCTGATCCCTGGTCTGGCCCATGAACTGCTCAAGCCCATTAGGGTTAGGGTTTCTCAAAACCCTAACACTATATAAGGCCTTCTCTCTATCAGATCATTAAGGTGTGAAAACTAGGGTTTTTCAGTATAATTGAGAGAGAACGACGGCGGCTGATCCGGTGGGAGGAAACTGATCGATTCCTCCAGATCTCGGATTCAACTTGGTAGATAATCCTCACCAGATTTCCAAGGAGCAAGGGAACAGATCAGAAGATCAGATCTGTAGGAACAACCGTCCACGCCGGCGTCCCAGATCCAAGATCCAGATCCAGATCTATTTCATCGTTGTTATTCTCCGATCTAGATCTGTAGATCAAACGGTGAAATCAGGTATTCTCTAGATCCATCCTATGTAATTAATTTTGTAGGAGCATGCATAGGATCGCATGGTTTATTTAATTGAAATTTATTCCTGGTATCCTAAGAACGATCCTTGGCAAGAAATTCATAATGGCAACTCGTGTTGTCCATCGTAGACTCAAACCCTACAATGGGTATTTCGCCACTTTCATTGACGATTACTCAAGATTCAGATATGTCTATTTGCTTCGCCATAAGTCTGAATGCTTTGAGAAATTCAAAGAATTTAGGACTGAGGTAGAAAAGAAGCTAGGTAAGACTATCAAGACACTAGGGTCAGATCGTGGTGATGAATACCTCAGTAACGAGTTCTTGCAGTACTTGTCAGATAACGGGATTACATCCCAGTGGACTGCACCAGGAACCCCTCAACAAAATGGTGTAGCGGAAAGAAGAAATAGAACTCTCTTGGAAATGGTCAGGTCAATGATGAGTTATGCAAGCTTGCCGATTTCGTTTTGGGGATATGCCTTGGAGACAACGGCCTATTTGCTTAACCTAGTACCTTCTAAATCAGTTCCTAAAATACCTCTGGAACTCTGGTATGGGCAAAAGCCAAGTTTGAACAGAGTGAGGGTTTGGGGTTGTCCAACATATGTGCTGACAAAGGAACCTGATAAGTTAGAAAGTAGGTGTAAGCTGATGTTGTTTGTAGGATATCCCAGGCAAACGAAAGGTGGTTACTTCTATTGTCATGAGAATCAGAAAGTCGTTGTCAGTACCAACGCGAGATTCTTGGAGGACGAATATGTAAGAAACCACAGATCCAAGAGTAAAATTGTCCTCCACGAGCTTGAGGACAAAGAAGCAATTCCATCAGGAAAGCCCAGTGTAATGGTAAATCCACCTACAACAGGTGAGGCTATACCAACACTGCCACTAATGCAAGGTATGGGACCAATGCGTACTGTGCCAACTACTGACACGGTTAAGATGCCTCGTCGCAGTGGGAGGGTTGTCCACCAACCCGAAAGGTACATGTTCGTGGGAGAGTCTTCTGACTTGATCTCGGAAAACGGACTGGATGATACCAATCCCTAGACATATGACGAGGCGGTATCTGATAAGGATGCAGACAAATGGCTGATCGCCATGGATTCTGAAATAGAATCCATTACGGCTATGGATGTATACCAGAAAATTGATTTGCCAGATGGCTGTCGAGCCATAGGGTGCAAATGGGTATAAAAAAGAAAGAAAGGAGCGAATGGTGAAATTACAGCTTTCAAAGCAAGGCTGGTGGTGAAGGGTTATAGTCAAAAAGAAGGTGTAGACTATGATGAGACCTTCTCACCGGTAGCCATGCTTAAGTCCATTCGTATACTCCTAGCCATAGCAGCACATAAGGACCTATAAATCTGGCAGATGGATGTCAAAACCACGTTTCTAAACGGGTACCTTGAAGAAGGTAGAGACATCTATATGCAACAGCCAGAAGGTTATGTGCAGAAGGGCGAAGAACATTTGGTCTGGAAGCTAAGGAAGTCGCTGTATGGACTTAAACAAGCTTCACGGTCATGGAATCTGCGTTTTGATGAAGTGATTAAATCCTATGGATTTTCACAATGCTCAAACGAGAGTTGCGTGTACCGTCTATGTGTCAGCGGAAGCGTGGTGTTCCTTGCACTTTATGTAGATGATATTCTCCTATTTGGCGACAATGTGGAAGTATTGTCGGGCATAAAGGGGTGGTTATCCATGCAGTTTCATATGAAGGACCTTGGGGAGGCAGGATACATCCTAGGGGTAAAAGTATTGCGGGAGCGCAATAAGAGGATGCTGACCTTGTCTCAAGGATCATATGTGGATACTGTGATTGCCCGTTTCAGCATGCAAACTGCCAAGAAAGGTCTGTTACCCTTCAGACATGGCATATATCTTTCCAAGGATCAGTGTTCGGTGACACAAAGGGAGAAAGATGAAATGAGGAGCGTGCCGTATGCATCGGTCGTGGGGAGCCTCATGTATGCAATGCTATGTACGAGGCCAGATATTTGCTTTGCTGTAGGCATGGTAGCGAGATATCAGTCTAACCCTGGACAGGCGCATTGGACCGCGGTAAAGCACATACTCAAATACCTGAAAGGGACTAGAGACTATTGTCTCGTCTATCAGTGTGAGGAGTTTTGCCCTGTGGGTTATACTGATTCGGATTTCCAGGCAGACCGAGACAAAAAGAAGTCCACCTCTAGCTATGTGTTTACATTGGGAGGTGGGGCCATATCATGGAGGAGTGCAAAGCAGAAGTGCATTGCGGACTCCACCATGGAAGCAGAGTATGTGGAAGCTTCTGAAGCTTCGAAAGAAGCGGTATGGTTTCGAAACTTCCTTCTGGAGTTGGACGTGATTCCTAAGCTGCCCAAGTCAATCACGATATAATGTGATAATTCGGGAGCTGTGGCTAATTCAAAGGAACCACGAACTCACAGAGTAACAAAACACATTGAAAGGAAGTACCATATTATACGAGAAATTGTAGCAAGGGGTGATGTGCTAGTAGAGAAGATTGATACAAGAAATAATCTATCGGATCCATTCACAAAGGCTCTGCCTCAGAAGGTCTACGAGATGCATGTACGTAACCTTGGGCTGAGGGCAAAGCTATCCACGTAGAATGTTTGATGTAATAGCTAGATTAGTTTAGACGCGTTATACTCTGGAAAGCACCCGTATAATGCTTTGAGTATAAGTAGGAGATTGATGGATTTATATACTGAAAGCATTATGATTGGTATATTATGTACAAGGTCGATTGGTTAATATACTGGGAATCATAAATGTTGTATGTTCATCTCCTGTCTAAATTAGCAAACATGTGTCGCAAACACAATTATCCTTTTATCTCGTCGATGGGGAGATCATACGGTGTGTAAAAGATCACGGAAGATCGTATGGATCGTTTGACCTAGCGAGATATAAATAGTTATCACCGCTGAGACAGTTCCAGGATTAACTGTCGGTGTAGGCTGCAGCATACGCAGTAATAAGCATCTTATCTTGGATGGCTTGGTATGCTGGTGTGGGGCACACATTGATAAGGACCTAAGTCGAGATCGATTCTTTTATCTGACATTAAAAGAATCTAGATCTCTATGGCTTGACGAGATCCTAAGCCTAAATGAAGGTACAGAAGTATATGCAGATTGTGTATTACTTTGAGTTGCAATGAAAGGTTCTAGTTGAGCTTGTATATATGTATCTTGGGTAATAGCAGTTTGTATATGACTGTCTGCTACTGGAACTAGGTAACCACATCCAGTATAGGATGGTGACATTTCCTGAATAGCTCAAAAGGTTCGTTATGCTAAGTCCTGCAGGCTGATTAAGTTCAATCATAAGTGAAAAGGTTTGAGTGGATTGATTCAGGAATATAAGATGTTAATTAATTAAATAGCTTGTTAGAGCTTAAATTAATTAACGAATGTCTGTAACCTTAAATGTGGGGATATACCGAGCCCATGCAACCCGTACCTCAAAACGTGGTAGCAAATAGGTAGGACAATATTGATTCTCTGGTGGAATGAATCAATATTAATTAATTAATTATATTCTGGGTTGAATATGGGAATTAATTAATTGATAGGCCTTATTTGCTATTTGCATTTTGGTCGCTGGTCTGGCCCATGAAACTCAAGCCCAATAGGAGTCCAGTAATTTCCTATAAATAGGCCTCAGTTCCTCAGATCTCACCACACCACAAGATCATAAGTTGCACACAGCAAACCAGTTCTGGGAGCTGTGGTGATTGACTAAGATCTGAGAACGAGGAGGAAATTCTGCTTCTCAACCGGGCAAGGGATCTGATAGAGAATCTTCACCAGATTTTCAGATCGAGTTGGGATACAGATCAGAAGATCAAATCAAGAGGATTTTTCTTCTTCTCTCTCTCCTTTGTTTTCGAAAATATCATTATTATTTTCATAGATTTATTTCCTCAATCTGTTAGGAAATTAAATCTTTGTGCGTGGGAAAGATCAAAGGGCATCTCCGCGCACGCGTTCTTCGGAGTTCATCAATCCAGGTATTCCGCATAAACCTTCTTATGCATAATAATATAGGAGCATGCTAGGATTGTTCATAGGCATAGCAATTTATTTTTGATATTCCAATTAATGATCCTTGGCAAACGGACTTCGTGATTCAGTTTACGAATCCCATCAGATATTGCGTCAAAGGACGACGTTAATGAGAGCATTCCCTACTCACGCTTGGTTTCTCTTTCCAAGAAGAAAGAACAGTCTGGATTATCACAAGCCCAGAGTCGCGCGGCGCAGGTGATGAAGGATAGAATTTTGAACACTCCTCTGGCTGCAGAACAGTTTTTGGGATAGGTGATGGACACCCTAGTACAGGCGCAGGTGGTCCAGTACCTCTCTGCTGAACCGACGAAATTCCGACCACATATGGTCGCAGAATGCTCTGCAAGGGCCGTCTTTGATGAGCGATACACGCATTTCACAACCTCAGTATTCGGGACTCTCATCAAGGTAACCGCCGCCGCCCTAGCAGAGACGTTTGGGCTATGCAAATCTGGCGAACGGGTCTCTACATATAAAGTGATAAATACCGCAGAGATGAAGGAGCGGTGGAATGAATGGAAGAGGCCAGAGGTGAAGGAGGACCCAACACACCCTTGGAAAGTGGCCACTCTGATACATCATTTCAAGGAGGACTACAAACTCCTTGCTGAGCTCGTGATAAAGATGTTCCAATGCGATGCGAGATCGTATTCGAAACTATCGGCAAAGAAGTATGCCGTGATGATGGAATTGGTGGATGGATTTAATGGGAACTGGGCACAGTTCTTTTTTGAGTGGTGGTTGGACCACGCTAAAAAGAATCTGAAGACGAAGGAAGAAGGAACCTTTATGTCCAATGTCAACTTTTGACTGAAGATCAGCAAGTTTCTTGAGACAATCACTCCCCAGGAAGAACTAGACAAGGGTGAGGCCTTGCTAGCCACTGATTACATTCCATTGTGGAAGAAGCAACCCACACCAATCTTAGCAGAGAAGAATCCACCGACTGGTGAAATGGTGCTGCAGCCAGCTATTCCTCTAACTGCTGAGGAAGTTGCTGAATTGAAAAAGAATGCGGAGACAGAGCATTGCTTCCAGAACTTGGAAGAGATTGAGAAGCTTGGTGATCTGCTTGTTGATCAAATCGAGAAGATCATGGCTAAGAAGGAAGCCGAGCAGTCAACACTTGTCTCGGGTGAGATTGTTGTTCCAATTCCTAAGAGGAAGAGGTCGGATATTACCT
This sequence comes from Plectranthus barbatus, assembly GCA_026898455.1. NCBI lineage: Eukaryota > Viridiplantae > Streptophyta > Magnoliopsida > Lamiales > Lamiaceae > Plectranthus > Plectranthus barbatus. The sequence goes on from JAPKLW010001288.1 coordinate 38,956, forward strand.
CTCCTGAGAAGAAGAGGCAGACAAGAAAGAGGCTTGTTAAGACCTCGGAGCAGGAAACAACCAAGAAAGCAGCAGCAGAGAAGGAGGCTTCTAAGAAGAAAGTAGATGATATTCCTCTATCCTCCAAACCCTTTGAAGAAAGAGTAAAAGGTGTCAAAGAGACGAAGAGGAAAACAGAGAAGGCAGAAAAAAAAGAAGAAGATCTTCAAGAAAACTATGGAGGAGATAAATTTCGAAGCATGAGACAGTAATTTTGAGCAGGCCAAGCAGGCTGCATATGAGCGAGAAGCAAAGAAGGTTGCCGTTCGGATAGCAGCGAAGAAAGCTGCTCAGCTTCTAGCAGGTGCAGCTGAAGAAGCAAGACAACAAGCCATTGAAGTTGTCAATAAGGGGAACGAGAAAGTGATTACTACTGTTAACACCCCACAACCCGATGCTGCTGAGAAGATAGTGCCTGAAGAAGAAGCCCTATCTGACAAAGCATTTGATCAAATGCTACACGCTGGAGCATTCAATGTGCAACAAGATCCGAAAGGGAAAGGAAGTATTCTGTTCCGAGATCCAAATGCTGAGCCAAGCAGTAGCAGTAGCTCTGACTCTGATGATAAGCCGCACCGTGCTGAGGGTGGTTGCACTTCTGGTTTGGGTCCGCATGCTGAGTAAGGCACTAGCAGTGCTGGAGGTACGAATGCTGAGAGACCAGCTGCTGAGCAAGTTGCTAGTAGCACTGGAGGTGCTGACGCTAAGGGTGATGGTCACATTTCAAATATTGAGGAAGAGGCTCGCACTGCTACAGAAGGTGCTGAGATTCCACACGCGGAGCCAGAGCAGACTCCTGTAAACCCTGAGCAGGATCCAGGCTTTCTGATTTCTTGTTTCTCTGAATCTGACTCAGATGGTGAATCAACTGATGTGTTCGATGCCAAGCTCTTAAGGAAGAGCACCACCGCATACAACGAGACTCTCTGAGTTCCATTCAAAGGACTCCCAGGTCCAAGATTCAAACTCAGGAGAGTGGCCCAGATGTGTGCACCTGTCTATCTAGCCGAGGAGGTAAATTCCAATTTCTTTCCCATATTTGCGCAGATAGAGGATTTTGTTTCAGCAGAATTTGAGAGAGACATTGCTCTAGTCTTCTACCTTGAGCTCGATAAGACCAATCCTGAAGGGAAGCTGTTGACTGCTAAGTTTAGGAGATGGAAGATATTTGACTATATGATGCACCAGCTTAGTCTCGAGGAGAACGCGGTGGTGCTCACATTCAAAGGCTTCAATTTTTGGAGGACAGAGGAAGCATGGGCTAATGATTGGATTGACCAGGTGGCTGGATCCAAGCAATTTACCAACAAGGAAGTGGTTTCTCGTCTGCAAGCAATTAGGGCCCGCAGGCTATTCTCCAAGTCGACATCCTTGCCTAAATCTACATATGCCAGGATTGAACTCTCCAAGCGCCAGGCCCGAGCAGCAGCAGAATACAGGAGACGGCAGGCCGAATATGAAAAAGTTAAGAAGGACAGACTTTTTGCCAGAATGGCTGCAAAGGTTGCTGAACAGGAGGCTGCTGCACAAGACGCAAGAGATAGACGAATTGCTCTCCTTCTAGAAATTGACATTCTTGATGTCGTGCAAGACGAGAAGGAGAAGGCTGCTGAAACCGCAGAAATCTTAGAAGGTGCCCAGCGAGTAACAGATGAAGAGTCGAGATATTCTGCTACTCTATCTCAAATCGTTGAAGCTCAGGCTCAAATTGCCGAAGCTCAGAACTCAGCCATGTCTCTATTTGATGAAGAGACTCGTTATTCTGAGAATCTAGCAGAGATGGCACTAGTAAGGACGGCAGTAGAGCGCGTAGTGGAGGAGGAGCTGACTCACTTAGCTGCTGATGAAAATGTGAATGCTGAGACAGCAGAGGATGCTTCTGCTGAAGGGCGTGAACTTACAATAACGACATCATCTCTGCTGATCTCAATTCCTACATCAATGCTATCGTTCAGACTGCTATTCAGCATGCTCTATCTACTGTCATTCCTACGACGGTAAATGATCAAGTTGGAAAGCAAATTACCGAAGTAAGGAGGGAAGTACATGAAGTGCGCAACACTGTCTCTGAAGTGAAGAGTGACGTAGTAGTGGTGAAGCTGAACGTTACTAAAGTGCAAAGAGATATAGAGGTCAACCGCACTGAATTATCTGAAGCTAAGCAGCAATTTCAATCAGAGTTCCAATCCTTTTCCTCCACCTTTTATGCTGCGGTCAAAGAGGGGGAAGAGAGGAGGCTTGCTGAAGCTGCCCAGCGGAAAAAGGAGGAAGAAGCACTGGCTGCTAAGGAAGAGCAGCGCAGACTAGCGGTTGAAGAGCTGAGAAGAAAAGATGAAGAGCTAAAACTTCAGAGGCTAGAGGTGGAGAATGAAAGGCTTGCAAGTATCAAAACAAGTAATCCTGTGGTTTTCACATTCATATGCATTCTCAACCACTTTCACCATCAATGCAAACTAAAGTCAATCAATCAATTCAAATCTTGCATTAAAGTCCTAGGGTTCAATCATGCTCATGTTTCTACTTCTTACTTTATTTTAAAACTCCCAATGCAATAATTAAAATAAAACAGATAAAAAGATAGAATTTAGTTTCGACACCCTAAACCTTCATCCCCCCAAACTTATTCGAAAATCAGAGAGAATAAGTTTGGATATCAGATCCAGAGATTGAAACTGTACCTCAATTGTTGGTCTCAAACACCAAATTTTTATCCTTCCTCTTCGGACCTCTTGATCGGCGTGGATTTGTGTCTGTTGGCACTCCATCTTGACCGTGGCAAGCCTCATCTCGATCGAGATGGAGCCTTCTTGTCGACCTCCTTCTTGGTCGAAGTGTCCCACATCTCGATCTTCTATCTCGACCGTGGCAGACTTTGCCCCGGTCAAAACAGTCTTCATTTTTTTTTATTTTTTTTCAAAAGACAATAAAACAAGTAAAAGCAGCAAAATAGAAATAAATTGAAGTTAACTAAATAAAAATGAAAACACAATGGGTTACCTCCCATTCAGTGCCTTATTTACCATCGTGGCTCGACTTAGTATTAGCTCACCAAGGCGGTCTAGTCCAGACTCGTCGACCCTTTGAATCTATCATGAAAACCCGGCGGTTCTGAATGATGGTGGTGTACTCGGAGTGAGGCAGCTTAATTGCCGATTTCACTGCTTCATTTCCTCGTTCCCACCGGATGACTTCTTCTTCCTCCGGTGTCTCATCATCTTCTTCTTCATCTTCAGTGGCTGTGATCTGGTTGCATTCCCCTTTCCTCTTGTTCTTGTCTATGTAGAAGGTGATATATTCTTCATTTCCTCTCAAGGTGATTTCCCCCTTCTTGCATTCGATCAGGACACCAGCTGTGTCGAGGAACTCTCTTCCCAGGATCATCGGAGTGTTGGCATCTTCCTTCATGTCATGGATGACGAAATCTGCAGAGAAAATTAAATGACCAACACGAATCAAAACATCCTCTATAATACCTTTGGGCTTGGACATAGATCGGTCCGCCATTTGGGGGGTAATTGTAGTGGCTCTCATCTCCTCAATTTCCAGCTTTTTGTAGATGGACCAGGGCATCAGGTTGATGCTTGCCCCAGTGTCACATAGTATGCTCTGAAACTCCTTGCCTCCAATCTCGATAGGTATCGAGAAACAGTCTGTATCCGATCTCTTGATGGGGATCTGCTTCTGCAACAGTAAACTGCACTCCTCATGAATCCTCACAGTTTCGTTCTCCATGAACTGTTTCTTTTCACTCATCAATCTTCTGAGGAACTTCATGTATCCCGGTATTAGGGGTGGCAACTTTTGATCCGATCCGATAATCCAACACGAATCCACACGATAATAGCAGATACGGATTAAGGCTTATCGGATATGGATCCTTATCGGATCGACACGATAAGGACATGAAAATTTTGGATCGGATTCGGATTGTATACGAATATCCGTTAATAAATTAATAAAAAAATATTTATTTATTAAATATAATAATTAATTGATTGATTTTGATATATTAATATAGATTTAAAGTTCTTTCAAAAACTCAAATCTCTTGGTTCTTCATTGTTCATGTCCCGTTTTATTAATTCACCACTAAAAAATGTATTTATTTATCTATTAATTATATTTTTTAATATTTATTTTATTCTACTATCAAAATTTAATAACATTCTTTTTTTTCTCAACTTTAAGTTTTCAATTAAGTTATATCACAATAGATTAACTAAAAGGTGAGATCTTAAATTTTAATGTTGATGAAAGTATTGTAGATTCTCATTAATTGTCTCAACTCTTTCAATTTCAACATGATAGATTAAAAGTATTTATTATAATTTATTTTATTTGATATAAATCTTAAAGTTTTAATTAATATTTTTCTCCCTCAAAATTGTAAGTGGAGTATTGACGACTAAGGCGAAAGATTGATCAGTATTTAGAAATGAGCATGTTTGACCACTAGAATTGGAATTTAAGATTTATCTATGTATCTTCGGATATTTGATTGAGGATTTTAGTTTCAAATAAAGTTGCAGCTTTATTAATTTATCAAACACATTATTTGAACAATCAAATATGAATATTTTGTATTATCTTATCAATTTTTTATTGGATTATAATTGTGTTTATTGAAACGGATTCTTATTGAATTAATTCGATTAGGATTCTTATCGGATCAGATACATAACGGATCATTCAGATTGGATACTTATTGGATCCTTAACGGATGCGGATTGGATTCGTGCGGATACGGGTTTGAGCTTAACGGATTGGATACGGATATGGATTTTGATTTTTCTTAATGGATCGGATACGGATTTGACCTTAACGGATCGGATCGATAATGGATTGACACGATAAGGATCCGATCCACTTGAATTGCCACCCCTACCTGGTATCTCCCTGAGAGCTACAACAAGAGGTATGTTAATGTTCACTTTTTTTAAATTTTCAACAAAACGAGTGAATTTAGAATCTTCCCTTTTCTTTGCGAATCTCTGCGGGAAAGGCATAGGGGGTACCGGATCAACTCTTCTTTCCTCTTTCTCTCTTTCTTTCTCTTCCAGTCTGGACTTCTGTTTCGACCGGAATGGCTGAATCTCGGTCGTCCTGCTTCCTTCTGCCTTGACCGGGATGGTACTTGACTTGGACGTCCTGCTTTCCTCTGCCTCGACCGAGATGGGGGTCATCTCGACCGAATAGAGGTGTTATGCTTGGGATTTTCTTCCTCTGCTCCTCCAAAATCTTCTTTCTGGTTGCTCGGGCCTTCATACCTCCTTCCAGATCATAGCAAAATTGCATTTACTCACTTTGCCTTTGCTAGATTTGTCTCTGTTGTGCTCGGAAGTTGCCCCGGCTTGTGCTGAGTACACAAGGTAGTGGCTATCTGACTCAGTTGGGTGTCCATCATCTGCAAATGATTTGTCATCAATTGCATGTGATTGGCCATCCCTTTGACTTTGTTCTCCACTTTGCCAAATCTATTGTCCGAGATCTTGATGAACTTTTCCAATGTTTCTTCTAGCACGGACTTCTTTCTCTCCACGATCTTTCCTCCTTAACCTACATCAAAACCAGGCGGAGGGTGTTCTGCAGCAGAGGGGTTAGAATAAGAAAAACCAGGGTGAGATCGACCATGGTTGTAATGATACCCTTGATTGCCTCAGTAGTTGTTCTGATAACCACCGCCAATTTAGTTCACCTCCATTCCTGCAGTTCCAGACGAACTGCTTGCACCCCGGTTGATGTAGTCGGCCTCTACCGGAACAATGGCCATGCTAGGCTCAGTAGTAGCAACTACAACTTTTGTTGTACCCAACTTTTTGATTTCTTCCCGGAGCTTCTTCACCTCAGCAACCATGTCAAACTCCGGCTTTGTCTCCACTACTTTGATCGGCATCTATCTTTCAGTCGGCCACTGGTGGCTGTTCAGGGCCATGTCTACCAATAATCTCATGCTATCTGTTCCACTCTTCTTCATCGGTATCCCTCCAGCAGATGCATCCACCATCTCCTTCATGTGAGGATTCAGACCTTCATAGAAGTGGCAAACCTGCATTTCGAGATCAATTCCATGTCCAGGTCAGAGTCGCAGGAGTTCTTTGTATCTCTTCAGGCATCATGCAGTGACTCATCATACAGTTGTTTGAATGTAGTGATGGCAGCTTTCCTCTTCAGCAACAGGCTAGGCAGAAAATAGTTGGCGAAGAATTCAGCTCGAAGTTCCGCCCATGTCCCAATCTGACTCTTGTCCAAACCAGCCCACCTTGATCGTGCTTTGTCTCGGAGTGAGAACGAGAACAACCTTATCCGGATTGCATCTTGGGAGACTCCATTTTGCTTCACAGTGCCGCACACCTCGATGAATTGGTTGAGGTGGGCATATGGATCCTCTACAGCTCTTCCCCCAAACTGGTTTTGTTGCACCATTTGTATCAGTCCTGTACGCAGCTCAAAATTGTTAGCATCAATCCTTACTCTGAATCCAGGATCCTCTTGTTGGGGAAGAAATTGGTCCAAGATGGACCTCTGTGGCACCATGACCTGCCTTCCATCAAGTTCTGCCAATCAGGCAGCTTGATCTGCTTGCGTTGCTTAAGCCGCTTGAAGTTGTGCTCTCAGTTGCTGCACTTCATTGACAAACTGCCTCTCCTCCTCGGGAGTCATATTTTGAAGCGGGGCTTCTGGGTTTGCTTCCATCTCAAAGTTTAATCTTTTTCCTCTCTTTCTATTGTTTCTGCAGACTGCTTCGATTTATGGTATGAATGGCTCAAGGATCTTTCCTTTGTTCCATCTATTCATGCACCTGCACAGAGAACGAGACAGTAATCAGAGTATCTCGGCTCTGGTGAAATTTATCTCGGCCGAGATGGAATGCTCGGTCTCGACCGTGGCAAGGTGTGCCTCGGCCGAAACAGATAGGAACCAGAAAAAACTTACGCACACAAAATAAACACAACCAGAATCCAAAAAGATAGAAAAATAATACGAAATTGAAAAGTACTATAAATAAGAAAAATAATACCCAATCCAGAAGTTCTTGAACAAGATAGTAATGACTCACCGTCTGACTATCCCCGGCAACGGCGCCAATTTGATCGATGCAAAATCTGCACACAGATTATAGCAAAGGGCAAATAAATTTATAAAACCCAGAGGTTGTCGAACCCACAGGGATAGTGCAACGAGGGAAAATCATGTACTGAATGTAGTTTTCAAAACATTTGTTTGGGCAAATCAATTTTAAGGGTTTTGGTTTTTTCAAGACAAATAATTAAAGGGATGAAATTCAAATATTAAAAAGCACAGATTCTAGGGATATCTACCAATCCGATCAACATGCAAGAAACAAGTAGTCAAACCCAGAAAATATAATTTTGGTGGAAAATCTGTTAAAGTGGAATTAGTTCCTTGGTCGGGCAATTAAATCCTAAATTATTAACTAGTGGTTATCTCCTCTCGGTCTCAAACACACAAAGTAAATTAATTTCATAAAATCCAGATTAATCCTACAATTGAAATCTTCTTGGTCGGACAGATAATCAAAAGTATTAAATCTGTTGGTCCCCGAGATCAGAGTCGTCGTGGTAATAGTAAGATATACGCACGAGGTGTAGCGGAATAGAATTAGCGTTTACTTGTAAATGAGGTATTCTTGACTTGACGTTATTAATCGGTTTTGCTTAAGTTACTTCTTGCAGTTATATTCTAGCTGCTCCGTTTCTAGGTTACGTTATTGTAGTTGACAAGCAATAAAGCAGTAACCAACAAACGAACACAAGGTTTATAGTGGTTCGATCAAATGATCTACGTTCACTCCTTAGCCGAATCACTAAGAGTTTCACTAAGAAAGTATACGGTGTACAAAGGATTGCCTTCCCTGTAGAGCAATCAGCCGCTGTCTGGTCTGTCTGCTTCACGACAATCTTCCGATACTCCGAACCTTTCAGGTGTGGCTCCAGCTGAGTCAAGGGCGCACCTTCGTAAAACTTGCTTTTACCACGTGTGGAAGATTTTACAGACTCTTCCGAACTATCCTCATTTTTTGCTTTAGTGCCCGTATTAATCAATTTCTTCTCAAGAAACTGACTGCTGGATGCTTTCTATGACGAAAGTGATCCCAATGATTGAAGATTCTTGAATCCTTCAAGAATTCCTCATATGAGTGTCAGATGTGGTGGAACACTCAAGACGTTAAAAAGGCTTTTAGATATCTCGGTATTATGCCTTTCACCTGAACTACTCTCTGGGTTTTTGTCTCTTTCTGGAAACTTTTGTGCGTATGTTTGCGTTAGAGAGTGAGCTCTGTTTACATCTTCCTTTGACTTCCCTTTTATGGTTGTCTTCTCGAAGTTTGAGTCGGCAGATCCGTTAGACACAACGGATCTTTCTACTTAAATGCAGGTAGCTTTTTACCAACTTTTCTGTCTCCGTACAGGCTTTTCTGTCCTACTTCTGACAGATCTAATCTTCGCGTGTTGGTCAGAGTGGCGGTGTAGTAGTTGATATTTGCTTTGTTGTGCCTTTATTGGAACGGGATGCTGGATATCTTCCAGCATACTTCTGGTTTTGATGCTCAGCAAATGTTCTTCTGCTTTTTTGTTTGCTAACGCCTTTAGCAGCCTGTATCGTATTATCAGATGCTGACTCCTCAGCATTCTGCTAACACTGGTTTCCTTTTCCTTTCTTGTTCTTTCTGATGTCTGCTGAGATTCTTTCAAGCAACCTATTCTAATACAACTCGATGATTACCATATATAGGACATTACATAAGTTGCTAAGCTATGCTAAGGTTCAGCAATGATCGACCTTCTACTAAGTTTTGATCCAACAAAACCTTTTACATTGTGCTCCTAAGGGTAATTCAAGAATATTTTCCCAACAATTTCCCCATTTTTGGTGCGATCAAAGCTTACTAAGGATTGCTGAGACTTAGCATCGAAGAATTCTGAGTTACAAGAAAAGTTCTAGACAATCTATCTCAGAATCTTACTTGCTTTAAGTTCTTAGAGAAAGAATTAAATCATTTAGCAAACTTTCAAACATTCTTGACTTATTTTCCAGATTCTGATTCGTTGAATACACAAAGAGTGTATTTTAATCTTTGTACGCACTCGGAAAATCAGAATTTAGACAATAAGATTTTGTCATGATTCTGATGATTTCATATATGGTTTAGCAATTACAAGTTTGGTGAAATCAGTTCAGAATCATGCAAGAAAATGTATGGCAGATAGGAGCGACCTTAGTTCTGTGCGTCCGGCGGAGGTTTTGTCTTCTCAAGGGATTCCACCTTCTTTGTTGTCATAGCTAAGAGTTTCTCCATTTGCTCGATGCTCGTTGTTCTGCTTTCTGTTGTTCTTATAACTTCATTCTTCTTTCCATCATTGCTCGTTCTTTTCTCATCAATTGTGCTTCCTCTGCTTTTACTCTTGCTTCTTCAGCAATCCTTCTTTCTTCCCCCTCTTTGAGCGCATCCAAAACAGAGGTGGTGAAAGTCTTGTGGGCAGCAAGATCAGTGCTGAGAGTTACCACATTTGTTTGTACCGTAGAGACGGTTTCTTCCACATGTGAAATCTTATTGGTGACTTGACCAACCGTTTGCTGGACCTCAGAAACAGAGGTTTTAACTTCAGAGACTGCTCCCCGTACATCAGCAACCTCTCGGAGAACTTTCTCATTGAATCTGGCTTGCTGGATATCGCGTTGATGTAGTGCGTTATGGAGTATGTTAACAAGAGACTGAAAACTTACTTGCACTGGTTCAATGGCGATAGGAGCGTCGGAAACGACTATTTCATTACAGGTTGCCCTGGTGGTATGTTCATCGACTTGTCCTCCTATTGTTATGAGTGCAGATTCTGGGACAGTGATTCCAGTCGATTGGATGGTAGCTTCAGCGTCCACATGAGTATCTACTTCCATTGAATCACTCACAACATTGTGATCGTAATTGGAGGCAGAACCTTGAGCCTCAGAGGCTTGGAGTAAGATAGCAGTTCGAGTATAGTCTTTCTGAAAATTGATCATTTTGAGATGATCCTGTCTCTTAGCCTCTTCTTCCTTTGCTTGTTCAAAAGCTGCTAGTTCTAGGCTCCTAATTCGCATTTTCTCTTCATAAGCCGCTTTCCTTTTCTGATACGCATCCATTGCAGCCTTTTGTAGTTTGGTTAGTTGCATATGAGCTAGCGATTTCTGATCCGGCGCAAACTGAGATCGAGGCAGTGAGTGGGATGCAGAGTATTTCCAGTGGGCACGGATGGCCTGTAGTCTTGCAATCACTTGTCGATCTATAAACTGTTTCGTGCAAAGAGGTTGATCCATCCATTCATTGGCCCATAATTCTTCAGAACGCCAGAAATTTAGACCTTGCCTTGCTATAGTAATCATCCTTTCTTCAGACAGAGTTCATGCACAATGTAATCGTATGTTTTCCATCGTCGGAATTGCTTACCGAGCACCTTGCCTTCTTCTGTTCCTTCATCAATTTCAACATAGAAGACCCCTGCAATGTCTCTACTGACCTCTTGATCTACAAACGCTAGGATTTCATCACTCCAATCTCGGAGATCGGCATTCAAATTATCGTTAAGTGAGACAGAGGCGCACCACTGAGCTACCCTTCTCGAGTGGAAGAGCTTCCCAGGTAGACCATGAAATGAGATCCTCAGTTGTTCGTTCTTCAAGGTGGGGAATTGTCTTAGGGTCTTGGCATCAAATACCTCAGTAGATTCTCCTTCTGATGAGCAAGTGGATTCATCCAGAGGTCCAGTAGAGGAGACCTCTTGCTCTATTGTATCATCTGCTTGTTCCTCAATAGCAGCAGCGGCTGTTGTCTCCGCAGCAACATGGACTTCATCAACAACGTCCACCATGGTTTCTTCAGCTACAATAGACTCCTCAACAACTGTATGAGTCAAGATGTTAACAGGTGGTTCGTTTCCAGATTCAGCAATCTTTGTCTCAGTAGCTGGTTCCTTTTCAGATTCTGTAATTTTGTCAGCAGCTGATTCTGTAGCAGATTCAGCATTTTGCTCCTTAGCAGCTGATTCTTTAGCAGACATGTTGATGTCTATAGGGTCTATTGTGGTGCTAGACGATTCTATAACATCAGTTGCTTTGTGTGGTTCGTCCTTCCTTGAACTCGTGTCTGCATGAGATGCGTTACTTGTTTCACGAATTGGCACTTGTTCGCCCTTGGATTGTTAATTGGTATTGAAGGCTCCAGAGTGGATCATCGTGACAAGTTCGGCGTCAGTCATCCGGTCTTCTTCTTCAGTTATTTTGGTAGATTGGGTGACTTCCACAAGAATTTCCACTTCTTTTCCCTTTTGAGCAGGCTCTGCTGTGGCTTTTCCTTTCTTTGCTGCTCTGCTCAATTCGTCAGTAGCTTCCTCGTTTGATGTCGAACTAGTCATATTCTTCTGAGCCTCTCGCTCAACGTGAGATCGCTTGATCTGTTTGAAGTTCAAATCCCTACCTTCAAACGTGATCCTTTCGATCTCCTTTTTGTATGCTTTTATTTCCTGTGCCTTCTTTTCTTCGTTTCGTTTCCTCTTAACTCCTTTGACATGTTCCTCAAAACTTTTAGAGGATAGGGGTGGGTCAATCTTCTTTTCGGTAGCAGCAGCTTGTTCAGCAGTTGCTTTCTTTTTGGCATCATCGAGTTCCTGAAGTTCAGCCGTTTTGAATAGTCGTTGACGAGTAGATCTCCTCTTTTTAGTTGGCACAACTTTTTCCTGTTGTTCAGATGAAATTGGAAGGGCAAGTTGACCAAGTACGAGCGGTGGCTGTTCCGCTGCTTTCTTTTCCATAATCTCCTCTATCTTTTCGGTAGGTATATCACCGAGAGCTACAATATCATCGAGTTGCTAAAAACATTGTTCTGTTTCAGCATTCTTGGTCAATGTTGCTATTTCTTCAGCAGTGACAGGTGATGCCGCTTGTATCACCTGATATCCAAGTGAGCTTTCGTCAATTTCCTCGTCTGAGGTAGGTTTATCTTTATCGACATTGGACTTGCCAGTCAATTTCTTCGGTTTCTTGAAGTCAAGAGGATTGGCTTCCTTCCTTGTTGCTGGAATGAAGTCAGTCGGAAGGAGCTTCACACCTTGATCAATCTTTGTGGGGTGCATGACTAACTCCAGAAACTTGCTTATTTTTAATCCAAAATTAACATTCGATGAGAATGTTCCATCGACGGACATGTGATCATTCTTCTTGGCTGCTCTGCCCATCGTTCAAAAAAAAATTCCGCCCAATTGCCCTTTACTCTGTCTATGAGAGCCATCATGACCACGTACTTTTTGGCAGATAATTCAGAATATGATCCAGCATCACATTGAAACATCTTGACGACCAATTCAGCAAGAGTTTTATACTCGTCTTTTAAGGCGTTAATGGGGGTGGCCGCCTTGAAGGTGATTGGTTGTCCTTTCCTATCCTTCAATTGGCCAGGTTTCTTCCACAAATTCCAGCGTCGTTCCATCTCATAATAATCTGTTACTTTGTATTGAGATATATGTTCCCCCTCATTTCGAAGACCGAAGGTCTTAGCCAGTACATTGGCATTTACTTCAATTATGGTTCCATAAACACAAGTTTTGAACGATTTCACATCCTTACTCAATACTGCTCTGGCATAGAATTCAGATACCATATGCAGATGAAAATGTACAGGTTCAGTAGATAAGTATTGAATTACCTGTTCGCTATCAAGGATATCCATTATCCAATCCGGGATATGTTCTGCAGCAAGACGCATGTACAGTATGCGATCCTTCAAGATTTGAGCTAATTGCCTTTGCTCTTTTGTCTACCCGCTCTGTGTTTTCTTCCGAGCCATCATAACTAATTGACCATATGGTATTGAGTCGTCAACATCTTCCTTCTTGAGAATGCCTGTAAAACCTGGTGCATGTCGCGCATGCAGGGGTTCTTTAGAGTTTGGTGGAAAATTGAAAAGACGGGGTTCACTGGACTCGGATTGATGTTTATGAGATGTGGGTTTCTGGGATGAAGAGGCTTTGAAACTGGAGGCCATGTCTTTGAGAAGGAATTTGGAGTAATCTTGAAAAAAAATATCGGAGATTTTGGTTTTGGGGATTTTGTTCTGAATTTTGAAGGAGATGAAATGAACAGTAATTGGAGCGCAATAGGGTTAAGTTTTTGATTGTGTGATCTAACGGTTAGGATAATTGGTTAGATCAACAGTTCATAAAAAAATGCGTCTTTCCATATGGTGTTCCATGCTTCAAGAAATACTCAAGTGTTCCTAACGTGGCATCTCCTCAGTTGATGCCGCCGTTTGCGTTCATTAATTACGCCTTATCAGGTCCCATCAAGTTTGAATTTTAAGTCATCCCGCCTCGATTTCGGATATGTAGTTGCCTTTTTTTAATTAGCAGCCGTCCATGGATGCTGATTGGTAGTAGTAAGTCTCAGCACCCAAATACACAAAATGATTTGCTAACCTTGCACGAGATTCGTCAGCATCTTCCGAAGGTTTGCTGAGTTTCTGAGGAAAATGTGATGATGATAAAATCCTCGAACCTTTCAATATTTCTCACTTAATATTGCTGAGATGATTTGACTTTCCATGCATACACGTCGATTCCTTTACTCGCGATGTTTCGTATTCCAAGAGACAAATCATTGTGATCTTCAGACAGATTTTTCTCTTTCCTCTTGTCATAATTGTCAAATCCTCTATAAATGCCTCCGCTTGAAATTATCCAAACATCGCAACTTTCATCTTCTCTTGACTCGTACTTTTAACCTTCCTTTCTTTTAAGAGTTTCAACTTCCCTTCTCCACGTATGGATTCTCCTCCGAGAACCTTAGATATCAAACATAACATGATCTTGGATGAGCCGGGTCTGGATAGATATTATCTGGATGACTGCGATGTGGCCATTAAGATATGTCTACGTTGCAGTGGGGGGTCTTTCTCAGTTTGCATGTGCCACTCCTCATCATTTTCAGGAAGAGGTGTTGAGGGAGTTCCTCGGGGATTGCCATGTTGAGCCAGGTGCAATCTTCGGGGTGTTCCATGGAAAGCTTGTTCGCTGGACCCCTGACACTTTTGCAGTGGATTTTGGGCTTCCTCGAGGTCCTTTGTCTGTGGAGAGCTATCTTGCAGAGGAGGTGGTGCCTGAATGGGTGGCATGGGAGAAATGGCATATTCCAGCCTCTGGTCTCCCGACTCCATACTGGGTGATGTTTCGTATTGCCCATGGTATTCTGCTTGGAGAGGAGCCTTATGACCTCTGCTTCTCTAGGACTGTTTGGCAGGTGATGATGGCCATGGATGATGCTGCTTCTGTGGACTGGGCCGGATTCTTTTTCAAGAATGTCTGGGAAAGCATCAAGCTTCATCCTTTTGTGCCACTGCGGATTGGAATGCAGCTGAGCTGGTTGATGAAGAAGTACTTCCCGGAAATTGCTGACGGTCCATCCAACCTTCAAGGAGCTGATTTCTATCCCTACAAGCATGTCTCACCCTTCTGAAAACATAAGGAGTCCTGAAGTAGATTTATGTTTTTCTTTTGGCTGCTGTTGTAATCTCCCTTCCTTTTGAAAAAATGTGGGCAGGTTCCCCCTTTTGTAATGCAAGTCTGTTTTAGTGAAGAATGGTTATGTAATATAATGATCTTTGGCATATCCTCACGACATAAAATTTTTCTTCTTCATGGTCCATGATCTGCTGAGCAGATACAATCTATCTGCTGATGATAATTCTCATTATCTTAGCAGACTCCATTTAGCAGGGACTTCCATATCATTCTGATGTTTATATAGAGAAATTCACGTAGATATGAAAAAGTGAAGACAACAAATCATTCATCGGTAGCTGCATCTAATTCCATCATCCCCAATTTGATACATAATTATTAGAATCTTGATTCTGCTAGAGGCTTAGTAAAGATGTCTGCTATTTGATCCTCTGTGCATATACGCTGAATGTCAATATCCTTCTTTTCTTGATGATCACGAATAAAATGATGTCGGATATCAATGTGTTTGGTTCTGGAGTGATGTACTGGATTCTTTGTGATGCACATAGCACTGTTGTTATCACAGAAGATTGGTACACATTAAGGAACAATGTCATAGTCCTGAAGTTGTTGTCGAATCCACAGAATTTGCTGACAACAGCTAGCAGCCGCGACATATTCTGCTTCGGTGGTTGATGTTGCTACTGAGTGCTGCTTTTTGCTGAACCAGCTAATCAATTTGTGTCCAAGGAATTGAAATGTTCCGCTTGTGCTTTTTCTGTCAATCTTGCATCCTCCAAAATCAGAATCTGAATAACCACTCAGAGTTAAAATGTCAGCTCTTGGATACCAAATTCCTAGGCCTTCTGTGCACTTTAAATATCTAATAATTTGCCTTGTTGTATCTAGGTGCGTTTTGTTTGGTTGAGATTGATACCTAGCACAGAGGCCCACAGCATATGATATATCGGGTCTGCTGGCTGTAAGATATAGCAGAGATCCGATGATCCCTCGATATAAGGTGGGATTCACGGCTTCTCCTTCTTTCTTGAGATCTGCTATGCACGCGTTGCTGATGGGAATCCTTAGTCTCTTGGTCTTTTCTGGGCAATATTTAGCAATCACATCCCGTGTGTACTTCCTTTGGTGAATGAAAATTCCTTCATTTGATTGCTGAACTTGAAGTCCAAGAAAATAGGACATCTTTCCCATCATACTCATTTGGAAATTGCACATCATCAGCTTGGAAAATTTATCACAGAGATCTTGATTCTTTGAGCCAAAAATGATGTCATCCATGTAGATTTGTACCAGTAGAATGCTTCCTTTATCTTTAATACGGAAGAGTGTTTGATCAATCCTTCCCTTCTTGAAACCATTGTCGAGCAAGAACTTTGATAGAGTTCCATACCATGCTCGTGGTGCTTGCTTCAATCCATACAAGGCTTTTCTCAGCTTATAGACTTGATTTCCAATCTCAAACCCTGGGGGTTGCTCAACATAGACTTCTTCTTTGAGTTCTCCATTGAGGAATGCGCTTTTGACGTCCATTTGCATGACTGAGAATTCATGATGTGCAGCATAGGCAAGGAATAATCTGATTGCTTCCAATCTGGCTACTGGAGCAAACGTCTCATCATAGTCAATGCCTTCACACTATTTGTATCCTTTGGCTACAAGACGTGCTTTATTCCTTACCACCACGCCTGATTCGTTCTTCTTATTTTTGAATACCCATTTGGTGCCTATGACATTTTGATGTTCTGGTCTGTCTACCAGATCCCATACATGATTGCAAGAAAATTCAGCAAGCTCCTCTTGCATAGCATTTACCCAGTCTGGATCACGTAAAGCATCCTCAACTTTAGTTGGTTCTTCACTTGAAAGGTAGCAAGAAAACATTGTGGACCCTTGTCTTGTGAGAACTGGATCGTTAATATCTCCAAGAACATCTTCTAGAGAGTGGGCACGTAGCCAAGCTGGTCTGATTGGTTCTTCAACATTTCCTTCTCCGTCTCGATTATCAGAATGCTCTACATCGTTCACTTGATCTTCAGCATCTGGATTGTTGATGATTTGTTCTTCCGTGGCAGCTGTTCCTTCAGCAACTGGAGTTTCTGCTATGGGAACATCATGATCTGGACCTTCTTCTTCAGCAGGTATCTCAGCAGTTGGTAACTCAGCATCTCCTGTGCCGAGATTTTCAGCAGCATATACTCCTTCAACAGCGGTAGGAGAATTGGAGGTCTCCTCAACTGAATCATCTAGCAGAGTAAAGATATCCTTTTGAGGATTGGCCTCAGCATGATCGTTGGCATCATTGGCCTGGTCAGCGGCTTGGTCACCGGCTGAGCGCGTCTGAAGTGGATCACAATCATTCATAGACTTAGTCGGGTCAATTTGTAAGTTCTCGAAAGAATTCAGAGTTGATTGACCATTGACGTCATTAGTCTCATGATTGATATCCTTCGTCTCTTTTACAGCTCTGCGCACTAAAGTAGATTCATCAAAAATAACATTGCATGTTATTTACACAATTCCGGTAGTCTTATTTAACACTCTGTAACCTTTGTGAGTGGGGTGACCATATCCAAGAAGTACACCCTCATCTGACTTAGGTGAAAAAGTGTTAAGTTTCGACTTTCCATTATTATGAATATAACATGTCGCACCAAAAGCACGTAGATAATCTAAATTAGGCTTACGACCGTTGTATACTTCGTAGGGAGTCTTGTTGAATCATCCGTTAATGGAGCTTTTGTTCTGTGTATAACAGGCTGTCATAACCGCTTCTCCCCAATATTTAGCAGGTAAGTTAGCATCAGCAAGCATGGATCGCACTGCTTCTTTCAATGTGCGATTCCTCCTTTCTGCTAAACCATTCTGCTGCGGGGTCCTAGCAGTGGACCTCTCATGATTAATTCCAGCTTCTGTACAGAAATCCATGAGGATTCCATTGCAAAACTTGGTTCCATTGTCAGATCGAATCCTTTTCACAGTGGCCTCTTTACTGTTTTGTTCTTTAAGAATTAGTTCGGGCAAGATGATCTTAACCTCATCTTTGGTTTTGAGCAAACGAACCCATGTGTACCTAGAAAAATCATCAATTACCACAAGAGTATATATCCTTTTACTTACAGAGGGAGGAGTGACAGGTCCAAATAGATCCATGTGCAATAATTCAAGTATTCTGCTTGATGTATTTTTCTCTGGATTGGAGTGGAATGAGGCTTTGGTCTGCTTTCCTTGTTGGCAGGCTTTGCATATTCCTTCTTTCCGAAATGTGATGTCATCAGGTACACCTGCGACAAGTCCCTTTCTGGCTATATGGTTAATGATTTTAAAATTCAGATGACTTAACCTTTTATGCCATAGCCATGTGGTTTCTTCTTTGTTTAGTGCTAGAAAGCATGAATGTTGTTGACCACTTTGCCAATCGACCACATAAAGACCTCCCTTCCGGATTCCTCGAAGCTTTACTTCTCCTATAGCATTGTCAGCTATAGAACAACCTGAATGTATAAAAGATACTGTGTACCCGTTCTCGCATAGTTGACTTATGCTGAGTAAATTATGCTTGAGGTTTGATACAAGAGCTACGTTGACAATCCTGAGTCCATTGCGTTCTATGCATCCTCGGCCAAGTACTCTCCCTTTGCTATTATCTCCGAACACTACAGATGGACCTTAAGATTTTTGAATGTCTGAGAATAGGGCTTCGTCTCCCGTCATGTGCGCCGAACAACCACTATCTAGGATCCATTCATTTGACATTCCTGATGTCTTCGTGCTTGAATCCAGATCCTGCAAGAATAATTAGGTTGATTTAGGTCCCCGTTTCGCGTCGGGTCTTGAGGGATTAGTATTGGCTTGAGCCATTGTTCCTTTTGGAATCCACATTTTGATGATTTTCAAGTTTTTCTCCTTGAGGTTCATTTCATTAACCTTCTCAACCTTTTGATATGTGTATGCATGTGGTTGTGTGTTGTGCTTCTTTGCCTTCATCGTCCTTTGGTGATACACGTATCTGGACTCGGGTCTCACATAGGTGTTTCTCCTACGTGGTGTGTAAAGATAGTATTGGGACTTCATTGAATGATGATCAATGTGTCTTTTCTGAGAAAGGACAGGATTTGGCTTCCTGGCATTTGAAACATGATGCTCAGCCTTTGTCTTTGAGTTTGCTGAATAGTTCTACTTAGCAGACCTAAATTGAGACTTTTGCTGAGATTCAGCATCTCTTGTGATACTCTGCTCAACTCTTACATTCTGCTTGGCCTTTTGCTGAGGTCTAGGATAGTGCTTGACACTCTGCTTGGGTTCAGCAGACTGCTTGATATTCTGCTGAGCGATCTGCTTAGCGTTTGACGATTCAGCAACTATTGTATCTTTCTCTTTACTATCACCAAATATTTTTCCGGCAGAAACAAAAATGATATTTCTCTTTAGCCTCGAAGTTTTTTCATCTTCATCATAATAACTGTGCCCAATTCCAGATCGGTCACCGTGACGTCTCTGTTGGCTTATCAGGTTATTCAAGATATCCTGACTAGTCATGTACGCGCAGACACACTTTTCATTGGATTTATTTTTCAAAATCAGATTTTCTTTTTCAAGTTTTTTGAAGTTTCAGAAAGTTCAGAAAATTTGATTTTAAGTCTCAATAACTCTTCGCTATTGGACCTTAGTCTTTCGACTTCGTCGGTCAGGCTAGTGACTTTTCGTTTGAGTGAAGAATTATCTTCTACAATAGAATTTTTCAAGGTGTAAACCTTTGAAAGTTCCAGTGATAGCTTGGTAAGATAATCTTCTTCAGAATCCAAAAATGAATTTTCTGGGTCAAAAGTGTGTGCTGGGTATGAAGTGTTAGCTATAGATGTTACCTCTTGACTATCGACTGCTATGGCTGATTCTGAAAGTTGCTCAGCATTAGCAGACGGTTCTTCATTCTCAATGATTTTTGCCATGAAGACCATTAGGGCTTCTTCTTCTTCATCATTGGGATAATATTCTTCTTCGTTATCAGGAATATCTGGAACCTCTGTCCGCGTCAGCAGCGCCTTAGTCATAGCTCAAACTGCTCGCCTTTCGAATCTTTGCCGCAACCGTTCTCTTTCTTCTGGACTTACTTTTGGACAATCATGCTTCAAGTGATCAGGAGATTTGCATTTAAAATATGTCCTTATCCTCTTCTCAGTGGGATGCTGTATAGAGGTCGCCTTAGCATCCTTTTCTGCCTTTGCTTCCAAGATCATTTTTTGTATCTTCTTCATTTGTTCTTCCAACTCGTCTATTTTTTTATTTTCACCGCTCGAGTTAGAATTTGATGGAGTTTCCTTTGTTGGCGTTGTTGGCGTTGATCTCTCCTGGTTATAAAATGGTTTCCTGGGGGATTTCCATTTATTTGCGTCCTTTTTGACGAAGTATGCTACGTCTTCTTAAGTTCCAGCATTTGTTGCACTTGGATGCGCTATAGTAGCCTCATTCTTCTTTGACTGCTGAATGATGAATTCATGTGCCTTTAGTTGAGAGAATACTTCAGCGGTAGACATGTTGCTCAAATCTTTTTCACTTAAGCTCGTCATTTTGACAAACCAATCACTTCTGGGGTAGAGCTTGGATATTATTTTGTTGTCCATTTCTCCTTTGTGATATTTTTTCCCGACATTTTTGAGTTCTCCTATGATGGTGTTGAATCTTTCTTCCATCTGCTGAATGGTTTCACCAGGAACCATGGCGAAGGATTCGTACTTGTCCACAGCGACTTGTAGCTCGTTCCGCTTCATTTGTTCTGTTTCCTGAGAAACTTCACAGACGTAATCCCACATTTCTTTTGCTGTGTTGTAGTCCAGAGCTTTGTCAGACATCAGAGGAGGTAGACAATCCATGATTAATTTCATGGCGATAAATTCCAGCTGGCCTCTCTTCTTGTCTTCTAGAGTCCATTCTTCGTAGGGTTTCTTCACCATCTCAGGTCTGAGCTGACCACCAGCGGGTGCAGGGGGTGCAGTGTTAACCTTCATGATCTCTATAGGACCAATTGTGAGAATGTCCCTCATCTTCGGATGAATGCTTTGCAATTGGATCATGGCCTTCTTTTTCCAGGTTTCAAAACCATCATTGTTGTACTTTGGAATAGCATGATTCATCATGCTGATTCTTTTCGCCTTAACCTGAGCTATGTAAGACACAGATACAAGAAACGCAAGGAAAAACTAGGATCTAGGTCCTCAGCGACTCGGAAGCAGTCGGTTTTTCAACCTCCTGCTCTGATACCACTTGTTGGTCCCCAAGATCAGAGTCGTCGTGGTAACAGTAAGATATACGCACGAGGTGCAGCGGAATAGAATTAGCATTTACTTGTAAAAGAGGTATTCTTGACTTGACGTTATTAATCCAGTTTGCTTAAGTTACTTCTTGCAGTTATATTCTAGTTGCTCCGTTTCTAGGTTACGTTATTGTAGTTGACAAGCAATAAAGCAGTAACCAACAAACGAACACAAGGTTTATAGTGGTTCGATCAAATGATCTACGTCCACTCCTTAGCCGAATCGCTAAGAGTTTCACTAAGAAAGTATACGGTGTACAAAGGATTGCGTTCCCTGTAGAGCAATCAGCCGTCGTCTGGTCTGTCTGCTTCACGGCAATCTTCCGATACTCCGAACCTTTCAGGTGTGGCTCCAGCTGAGTCAAGGGCGCACTTTCGTAAAACTCGCTTTTACCACGTGTGGAAGATTTTACAGACTCTTCCGAACTATCCTTCGTTTTCGGCTTTAGTGCCCGTATTAATCAATTTCTTCTCGAGAAACTGACTGTTAGATGTTTTCTATGACAAAAGTGATCCCAATGATTGAAGATTCTTGAATCCTTCAAGAATTCCTCAGATGAGTGTCAGATGTGGTGGAACACTCAAGACGTTAAAAAGACTTTTAGATATCTCGGTATTATGCCTTTCAACTGAACTACTCTCTGGGTTTTTGTCTCTTTCTGGAAACTTTTGTGCGTATGTTTGCGTTAGAGAGTGAGCTCTGTTTGCATCTTCCTTTGACTTCCCTTTTATGGTTGTCTTCTCGAAGTTTGAGTCGGCAGATCCATTAGACACAACGGATCTTTCTACTTAAATGCAGGTAGCTTTTTACCAACTTTTCTGTCTCCGTACATGCTTTTTCGTCCTACTTCTGACAGATCTAATCTTCGCGTGTTGGTCAGAGTGGCGGTGTAGTAGTTGAGATTTGCTTTGCTGTGCCTTTATTGGAACGGGATGCTGGATATCTTCCAGCACACTTCTGGTTTTGATGCTCAGCAAATGTTCTTCTGCTTTTCTATTTGCTAACGCCTTTAGCAGCCTGTATCGTATTATCAGATGCTGACTCCTAAGCATTCTGCTAACACTGGTTTCCTTTTCCTTTCTTGTTCTTTTTTATGTTTGCTGAGATTCTTTCAAGCAACCTATTCTATTACAACTCGATGATTATTACCCTATACAGGACATTACATAAGTTGCTAAGCTATGCTAAGGTTCAGCAATGATCGACCTTCTACTAAGGTTTGATCCAACAAAACCTTTTACATTGTGCTCCTAAGGGTAATTCAGGAATATTTTCACAACAAAATCCTAACTTCCTATTACTAACCTTCACCTCTCGGTCCTTCGATTATTAACTGAAACCTACCTCAGTCTTCGTCTCGCGATCCTACGATGAGAATAGATTTAAAAGAAAACATAGGATTTAAACCAATTTTGAGGGTTTGAACAATTGAATCTAAACATGCATCATAGATGGAGAAACCTTAGAACCTGTTTTGGGTTCTAGCCCAACATATTAAAGAAAAACATTGCAAGGAAAATTAAAGATTGCATTAAAAAGTAAAGGTTCAAACAATAAACTAAAGAGGAATTCTGCAAAACTTAAAGTGAAAACATACAAATAAAGATTGAATAATATGTAAAGATTCAACTAAAACTCAACAACTATTCTGAGCTATTCAAGAGTTTATATAGTGTAGGGTTGAGGCCTTGGATGGTATGTTGGCTCCAAAATTCGTCCCTCTCCCAAATTGGTATCTTTCCTTCTTCAAATATTCAGCACATGCAGATTAGGTCTTCAGAACTCCGTATCTCGGCCAGGATAGACTCCACCACGACCAAGATATGCCTTTTGCCTCAATCACTTCATGGCCCGATTTCTTCTCATCTCGAGCGTCTGTCTCGGCCGGGATTGCCTCTGCCATAGTCGGGACACGGCCACTGCACCTTGGTCGAGTTGATCTCCAAATCGGCCGAAACAGAGAGCTTCTTCTTGGAAAATTTCTTCATCTCCTTAGCCAATTCTTCATTTTTTTTCTCCATTTTTCCTGCATAATCATCCACCACAAGCCTAATATCGTCCACTATACACTAATGCTCAATTTTTAGATAAAATAAACAAAAACACATAAAAGAAAAGAGAAAATAATGCAATAAGAGAGTAGAAAAAAAAGCTTATCACTGGTCCGAGGAAACGTCTGACACCAGCAGATCTCACCATCTGCTCAGGTCAGTGCCCTTTGTTCGCGTACTTCAAATCTTCTAGGTTTGGATGCCATGCTGCTTGAATCATTAGCACCATTCGCAAGCTTTTCTTAGCTCTTCAGATGCTAAGTAGATGATTCGTGTTTCATCTACTCCATATGAGAGTCTTCTCTTGATCTCCTCTTCTTCTCCACGGTTTGAAGCTTGATCTTGGAAGAAGAGATGGGAAGAAATTTAATAGGCCCCTTGAGTTCCTTGGCTGACTGGAACCAAGAGGGCTTTCCCATTCCTGATGACTAAGGAATATCCATCTTCAGACCCACCTGACAGTTTATATATCTCCAACGAGAAAACTGTTATGGCCTGACAGAGTGGACCTCTTATCTCCATTCGGTTCTAATATGAGAAAGTTCATCGTCCATGGTGAACCGAGAATTGAGAGAATCTTCTTAGATGTGATCTCTGTGAAGATTACGACTCTTCCTTTCAATTCAGAGACTTCCAAGTCACGTTGCTCGAACCCATTTTGGAGGTATTTTTGTGAGATGGTAAAGGACGACATTTCTGGTCTCTTCGAACAGGGTTTAGAAAAAATAGGAGTGGAAGGCAGCTGATAGATCTAGGGTTTTGAGGTTTTGGGATGTGATTGTCTAAGGAAGACAACCTCTCTTAAATAGATGTAACCCCTCCTAGAGACTTGTTCTCCTAATCACTTCGTATGCCTATGGAACCGACGGTTTCGCAATGACTTTCCACGTGGCGACTATTTTCAGAACTGAATCATCTCGAGCCTTGAACGAGATCTTCGGTAATGATAGCGAATATGTATCGTCACTTTGTCATTGATGATGATTCTAATTGATACGACGGTTGAGTATCCTGATATTTATTCCCATAACTGATCGACTTCCCAAAAATGATTCAGCATATATTGATTCAGCAGTCTCTTTACTTCTGCTGAGAGCTGGAAATCAGCAATCTTCTGACTTAATCAGCTGGAATCAATATTCTTCCATATTTAATCATCTGGATTGTTGAGAGCTGGGACTCAGCAATCTGTCAAAATTTCGATGTTTTCTTTCTGAAGAGCGTGAGCTCGGACACACTCTTATTCCGCATAATCCTCAAGAAATCCAATCGACTATAGAATTCCAAATTTTGAAGAAAAAAACCAAGAACAGAATGAGAGCTGGGACTCATTCTTCCATAACCTCATCTAATTCCAATATACCGAGCTTGAGACAAAGCTCCTTAAACCTATTCTCTGCTAGAGGTTTGGTGAATATGTTGCTAGCTGATCCTCTGTTCTGATATAATCCACGGAGATATCCTTTTTCTCAACATGATCTCGAATGAAGTGATGTCGGATATCGATGTGCTTTGTCCTGGAATGATGTACTGAATTATTTGTGATGGACATTGCACTATTTTTGTCGCAATATATAGGAACACAACCGGTGCTTACTTCATAATCTTGAAGTTGTTGCTTAATCCACAACACTTGTGTACAACAGCTTGCGGCAGCTACGTACTCTACTTCCGTTGTGGATGTTCCTACGGAGTGTTGCTTCTTGTTGAACCAGCTTATTAGCTTATGACCGAGGAATTGGCATATTCCACTTGTGCTCTTTCGGTCAATTTTGCAGCCTCCAAAGTCTGAATCTGAATATCCTAAGAGCGTGAGATCATCTACTCTGGGATACCATATTCCTAACGATTCTGTTCCTTTCAGATATCTGATAATTCTTCGTGCGTATTCCATGTGTGATTTCTTTGGATTTGCTTGATATCTAGCACATACGCCTACAGCATATGATATGTCTGGTCTGTTGGCTGTCAAGTATAGGAGGGAGCCAATTATTCCTCTATATGCTGTGGGGTCTACGGATTCGCCTTCTTCATCCATTGAAATTTGACAGGCAGTGCTCATTGGAATCCGCAGTGTCTTCGTCTTCTCTGGACAGAACTTGTTGATGAGATCCTTGGTATACTTCTTCTGATGAATAAATATCCCATCATTGGATTGCTGAACTTGCAGACCTAGAAAATATGACATCTTTCCCATCATACTCATCTGAAAGTTAGTCTGCATAAGTCGCGCAAACTTCTCACAGAGATTTAGATTTCTTGATCCAAATATGATGTCATCCGCATACAATTGAACTAGTAGAATGTCTTCAGCATCTTTGATCAAGAATAGTGTCCTGTCGATCTTCCCTTTCCTGAATCCATTATTCAGCAGAAACTGTGATAGCGTCTCATACCAAGCACTTGGGGCTTGCTTCAGACCATAGAGAGCTTTCCGCAGTTTGTACACCTTGTTTCCGCGCTTGAATCTTGGAGGTTGCTCCACGTAGACTTCCTCCTTTAATTCACCATTCAGGAATGTGCTCTTGACGTCCATTTGAAATACAGTAAGACCATGATGGACAACATATGCTAGGAATAACCTGATTGCTTCCAATCGAGCTACCGGAGCAAAAGGTTCATCAAAATCTATTCCTTTGAACTGTGCATATCGTTTGGCCACTAGTTTGGCTTTGTTGTGAACGACGACTCCATTTTTATCTCTCTTATTCTTGAATACCCATTTGGTTCCTATCACTGACAGATGTGTCGGCCGATCGATGAGATCCCATACGTGGTTCCTTGTGAACTCTGCTAGTTCTTCTTGCATTGCGTTGATCCAGTCAGCTGATTTGAGTGCGTCTACTACTTTGGTAGGCTTCTCTTGTGATATGAAGCAGGCTAGCATGGCACTATGTCTGGTTCAGATTGGATCTGCAATATCTCCTATAATTACTTCCGCCGGATGATCTCTAAGCAGCTATTTCGATCTTTGTAGCTCTTCTACTGAAATGTCTTGACTGCTGGTCGGTCCGATGGGTTCTTCTGAGACTGGTACATCAATAAGCTGTAGATTTTCCAAGATGTCTGCAACACTTGTTGGAGTGTCTTATGCTGAGTGACGGTCATTTGGCATGTCATCTGCTGGATTCTTTTATTGGTATAGTACATCTGTCTTCAGCAGTCTGCTTTTGGTTGTTTTCAGCAGAGTTGTTCTCAGTAATTCTCTCGCCATTTTGGAAACCATCAGTTGTATCCTCATTCAGTTTGACAGCTTCATCTCCTTGAGTTCCTTTTTGACATGTAAGTTCTTCGAGAGAATTTATGGTGGCCTCAGCATTAACAGTTGCATCACCGGCCCTCTTGACTGTCGTCTGATCAATCAAGGTCTCTAGTAGAGATGATGATTCACTCATTAACCTAGTCGGATCAATCGGTCCTGCTTCGGAAGTATTCAAGCCCAAAAGTCCATTGACATCACTGGTTTCATGAGTCTCATCTCTTTGACTTCTCATGGTCCTGCGCACTAAAGTAGCTTCATAAAAAATAACATTGTATGTTATTTCCACAAGTTTGGTTGTCTTATTAAGTACTCTATATCTTTTGTGAGATGGATGTCCATATCATAGGAACACTCCTTCGTTAGCTTTAGGAGAAAAGGTACTTAACTTCCACTTCCCATTGTTATGGATATAACATGGTGAACCAAAAACACGAATATAAACTAAGGAAGGCTTAAGACCATGATATATTTCGTAGGGAGTCTTCTTGAAGCGAAGATTTATTCCACTTCTATTTTGCGTGTAGCAAGCATTCATAGCAGCTTCTCCCCAATACCTTTGACTCAGGTCTGTATCCGCGAGCATTGCTCGTACAACTTCTTTGAGAGTCATGTTTCTTATATCTTCCAAGCCGTTCTGTTGAGGTGTTCTTGCAGTGGACCTCTCATGTCCTACCCAAGCATCAGTGCAGAAGTCCATCAATGCTCTGTTACAAAATTTTGTACCGTTGTCGGATCTTATCTTTTTACCGTGAGCTCTTTGTCATTTTGAACTCTGAGTATTAGCTCCGAAAGGATAATCTTCACCTCGTCCTTGCTTTTGAGTAACCTCACCCATGTGTACCTAGAATAATCGTCAATAACAACCAATGTATATTGTTTGTTACCTACAGTGGGTGGAGTCACAAGGCCGAATAAATCCATGTGCAGCAGCTCAATGATTCTGTTTGAAGTGGCCTTTTCCGGATTGGATTTGAAGGATGCTTTGACTTATTTTTCTTGTTGATAGACTCTGCATATTCCTTCCTTTTTGAAGGTTTATTGAGGTAAACCTGCAACAATGTTATTCTTGGCAATATAATTAATAGTCTTAAAGTTTAGATGCGTTAGCCTTTTGTGCAATAGTCAGATTGTCTCTTCCTTGCTGAATGCTATAAAGCATGATGCTTGCTGACCACTTTCCCAATCAGCAATGTAGAGTCCTCCTTTTCTGACTCTTCTAAGCTTTACTTTACCGGTCGTCCTATCAGCAACTTCACAACCTGTGTTAAAGAAAGAAACAGTATATCCATTTTCACTTAGCTGGCTGATGCTAGGTAAATTGTGCTTGAGGCTATCAACGAGGGCAATGTTTAATATTTGCATTCCATTCTGCTCGATGCACCCTCTTTCGATTACTCTAGACTTGGAGTTGTCCCTAAATGAGACTGAAGCTCCTCTGAACTTGTGAAGCTCTATGAAGATCTCTTCATCTCCTGTCATGTGACCTGAGCATCCACTTTCTAGGATCCATTCTTTGAGTTTTCTGAAGTTCTTCTTCCTGGACCCTGTTCCTGCAAAACAAAAAAGTTATATTTTTGGTACCCGATCAATTACGGGTCCTGCAGGATTAGTTTTCTGGATTATTCCTCAAACTTTCATGATTTTAATATTTTGTTTGTTATCACGTTTCACTACCCTTCCGTTCCTATTAGCATAATAACTGAAATCTGCATAGGAATGTGTAGTGGTGTGTCGATCCATCACTGTCTTTTGAAAATGGTTTGTTTTAGACTCTGGCCTCAAGTAGATGTTCCTTCTACTTGGAGTGAATGTTGGCTTCCTTGCAATCTCAGCAGATTGCTTAGCCTTGCTAGCATTTGTATGAACCTTTCTAGCAGATGGAACAGTCTGCTGAGTTACATACTCAGACTTTGATGGTCTTTTCTCAGCAGACTTGTAATTAAGTCTTTGCTGAGCAGACAGCTGAGGGATGTTAGTTTGCCAGCATTTCTGCTGAGCGGTTGACTTAGAGTTTTCCCTCTTGTCTTTTCTAACAGTTTGCTGAATCTTCCCGATTGCTGGGACAAAAACAATGTTCTTCCAAATTTCTTTAACTCAACTACAATGTTGTTGAATCTGGCCTCCATGTCCTTGATAGTTTTACCTGGAATCATTCGAAAAGATTCATACATGTCTACCCATTGTTGTAGCTTGTTTCTCTTCATCTGATATGTTTCTTTGCTTAGAGTACCAAGAAAATCCCACATTTCTTCTGCATTGTCGTACTGCAAAGCTTCTACGATTAATGTAGGTGACAAGGCACTTAATATTAAATCCATGGCTACGTAATTTAGTTGATCACGCGCTCGCTCTTCTTGATTCCATTCTTCAAATGGATTATCTACCATTTATTCTGGTTCTGCTACATCTTCTCCGACCTTTGTCTTTACCTTCTGGATTTTAATTTGTCATTTTTCGATCACTTGTCTCATTTCGGGATGCACGTTCAACAGAGTGATCAACGACTTCTTTTCCCAGGTAGAGTAGGATTCTGGAGAGAACTTTGCAAACTTTGCGTTGTGCGCCATTGTTTCAAACCTGAGCTAAACACAGAAACACAGATATGAAAGGAAAATCTGGATCTGGTCCTAAGCGACTCAGAAGCAGCTAGTCTGTAAAGACCAACCCCTCTGATACCACTTGGTGGTCCCCGATCAAAGTGTTTTGTATGCAGCAGAAGTATTAAATTAATCTTGCACTTATCTTGCTAAGGTCTCGACTTAGCAAGTGTTTGTCAAATGTGTTTTAGCTCGAATATTCGTTAATCAAATATTGCAGTTTATACTTCAACACTTGATGTGTTGAGTTTCAAATATGTATGCGCAGAATATAACAATATAAAGGAGTTAAGGACACAAAGATTTTATAGTGGTTCGAACAAATGTTCTACGTCCACTCTTCAGTCCTCCGACTGGAAATTCACTAGAAGAATGAGTACAAGGTCAGGCCTGATCTCTAACGCTGAGCAGCTCCTCCGTCTGGCCAGCGCACCTTCAAGCACCTCGATCTCCAATCTTCAACCAGTGTTGCTCCGTAGAGTGAGGACAAACCTCCCTTCTTCTTGGACGTTGACTGCTGGGAGTTTTATAGTTCTTCCCGGAACATATCCTTGTATTGGTGTTGCCTGTAAGAATCAAATTTGCACGACAATCGTGACTGCTAGATTCTTTCCAGAATAGAAAAAATCCCAAAATAACCTTGGAAGCTTAACTTCGCAGGTCTCGAGCTTTAGAGATGAAAGCTTATGAAGATCTTCAGTCAAGAACTTAGCTCGGATGTGTTCGCGTGATATAGAGAATGTATTTGATCTCTTTTCGTTATCTCTGAGTGTAGAGCTTTGCGAACCTTTGAATCAATTAAGGATGACACCTATTTATAGGTGATGTATCAAACGGTTGTTTGAATCCTATCCGTTAGACTCAAAGGCATTGCTAGCCTATCTGCGCTCTTCTTTTTTTTGCAGTGGACAGAGACTCTTCATGTCTCCTCGTCTCTAATTGACATAGCATCTATCTTTAGTCGTCTCTATCAGAACGAATCCTTCGTAGGTCTGAACCCTCCTTTGTGTATCATGATTATTCTATCTTCTGATTTGTCGTGTTTCCTTGTGATTTGTGATCCGTCTAATCTTCGAAGTTGTATCTTTTCTTGATAGTTGATTGTTGTTTGCTGGCTTTTAGCACGCGGGTGGTATCTCAGCAGTTTGAGCTAAGACCTTCGGATTCTGATGGAGTTATTCCTTCAGCATGCTTGTAATATTCCTCCGCATTGCTGGCCCTTTCTTCTTTTCGCAATCTTCAGCAATTCGTCAAGTCTGCTAACTCCTTTAGCATCCTTGATTCTTCTTTTTTTCTAATTCTATTTCAACTCGAGTATGAGTTCCTATACAGGACTTTTACAATCGACTCGATACTGAGTTGCTAGAGCTTTGATGCACCAAAACATATCATCCTAAGATTATGAATCAATTACAATCAAATGGGTTTTTATAATATCTAACAATATTCCTAACACAAAATAAATGAGAATATTTACGAGCTTATTAATCCCCTAAACGTAAACGTTTGATTGTTCTTAATCAATAGAAAATAATAAATCAAAAGTTTATGTTGTTGAAAAGTGCAATGCCACACAAGATTCATCACAGTCAAAACAGAAAATCCACCATACACAATCACATTGAAAGAATCAGAAAATCCATCCACCATGGAAGAACTCATAGGAAGTATTTCCCTAATCACACAACTGTTTGAGTAAATGGAAGCATACAAATCATGCACAGATAAATTTCTACCATAGGCTTGCAAATATTATAATTTCTCCACTGCAAACATGTGCACACAAGATCTAGAATCAATAAGAACTTTGAAAAGGTTGTAATGTAAAATTTTTCGTGAAAGGTAGAAAAAATATAGCCAAGTGATTAGAATTCAGTTGAGTTAGCTACTCTTAACAACTCTAAACACCTTCTATCTACATCCACCATTCTCCTAAAATATTTCAACACATGACTCTTTTTTTCTTTTTCTTCTCAATCCTTTTATGCTCTTAATAATTTTCTTTTCTTTTTTCTTCCCGGAACCTATCATTGTGTTGGTATTGCCCGTAAGATTCACACTTGCACGGCAATTGTGACTGCTAGATTCTTTCCAGAGTAGAAAGAATCTCAAAATAACCTTGAAGCTTAGCTTCGCAGGTCTCGAAATTAGAGATGAAAGCTTGCGGAGAGCTTCAGTCAAGAACTTAGCTCGGATGAGTTCGCGTAATATATAGACTGTTTCTGATCTCTTTTGTTATCTCTGTATGTAGAAATTCACGAACCTTTGAATCAAATAAAGATGACACCTATTTATAGGTGAAGATTCAAACGGTTGTTGAATCTTATCGATTAGACTCAAAGGCATTGCTCGCCTATCTGTGTTCTTCCTTTTACTGTAGTGGACAGAGACTCTTCAAGTCTCCTCGTCTCTGATTGGCGTAGCATCTATTTGTAGTCGTCTTTGTCAGAACGGATCTTTTTGGTGTAGATCTGAAACCTCCTTTGTGTATCATGATTGTTCTATCCTCTGATTCATCGGGTTTTCTGGAGATTTGGATCCGTTTGATTTACGACTCTGTAACTTCTCTTGGTTGCTGATTGTTGTTTGTTGGTCGTTAGCACGCGGCGAGTATCTCAACAGTTTTAGCTAAGACCTTCGGTTTCTACTGGAGTTACTTCTTCAGCATTCTTGTAGCGTTCCTCCGCATTGCTGGCCTTTTTCTTCTTTAGCAGTCTTCAGCAATTCATCAAGTCTGCTGACTCCTTTAGCATCCTTGATTCTTTTTCTTTCTAATTCTATTTCAACTCGAGTATGAATTCCTATACATGACTTTTACAATTGACTCGATACTGAGTTGCTAGAGCTTTGATGCACCAAAACATATCAAATTATGACTATGAATCAATTACAACGGGGTTTTATAATGTCTAACAATGTTCCTAACAATTTCCCCCTTTTTGGTGCGATCAAAGCCTCAATCTTAATCTTTAATTCTAACTGATCATGGGAAAGCTGATTACTGAGATTACAAAGATATTCCTATCAAGTCTATTCTCAGCATCTCAACTCCCGTAGACTCAGTATGATTCCTAAATGTTCCCCTTCAAAATATCAAGGGTATTGCTCGATTGTTCAAGAAATTTTTCAGTAAATGGCTTCAATATCTTTTAACAAATCAGCACATAGCACATTCACACACAGTTTCATCAAGCAATCACACGAACATTTCACACACATCACAATCCACGCAGTTAGCTGATTACACTAAGTGTGTAACTTCAGCTTATTCACTTAGATCAGCGTTGGACAATGAGATGTTGTCTTCAACTTGGGTTAGCTTCCATTAAAGATATCATGCTCAGTTGTACATGGAACACACACCCAATTGAAATAAAAAAAAAGTATCAAGTTTTTCAACCAGGAGACTCATAGAGTTAAGAGAGATATTACTTCTTGGTTGTTGAGGAGTCTGAATCAGCAGCATTTCTGGCACTTGAGGAACCGACAATGGGCTTCTTCACATTCTTGAGTGCTTTCACCGTCATCTTCTTGAAGTTATCCACGACAGCTTCTCCCTGTCTTCTGATTCTCTCCTTCTCTTTAATTATTCTCTGTAGGATGATCTCTAAGCAGCCATTTTGGTCTTTGTAGTTCTTCTACTGGAATGTCTTGACTTCTGGTCGGTCCGATGGGTTCTTCTGAGATTGATACATCAGCAAGTTGTAGATCTTCTAAGCTTTCTGCTACACTTGTTGGAGTGTCTTTTGTTGAATGTCTGTCTTCTGTCAAATTGTCTGCTAGAGTCTGATTTGCTGATGTAGTGCTCCTAATGTTAGCAGTCTGCTCATGGTTGTCTTTAGCAGAGTTGTCTTCAGTAATTCTCTCGCCATTCTGGGAACCTTCAGTTGTATCTTCATTTTGTTGAATGGCTTCATCTCCTTGAGTTCCCTTTTGACATGTAAGCTCATTGAGAGAAATTATGGTGGCCTCAGCATTACCAGTTGCATCACAGGCCTTCATAACTATCGGCTGATCAGTCAAGGTCTTCAGTAGAGATGATGATTCACTCATTAACCTAGTCGGATCAATCGGTTCAGCTTCAGATGTTGGTCCCTGAGATCAGAGTCGTCATGGTAGTGATAAAGTACAAACACGAAATGCAGCGGAATAATATAGCATTTACTTGTATTTAGATTATTTTTCAACTAGGGTTTTTGTTCAAGTTCACTTAAGTTTCTACTTGCAGTTATACACTAGCAACTCCGTTGCTAGGTTTTAAATCACAGTCGCACAATAGAGATAAAATGGTAATCAGCAAGAGAACACAAGGTTTATAGTGGTTCGATCAAATGATCTACGTCCACTCCTTAGTCGAATCGCTAAGAGTTTCACTAAGAAAGTATACGGTGTACAAAGAGTTGCCTTTCCTGTAAAGCAGGCAACCGACGTTTGGTCTGCCTACTTCACGGCTATCTTCCGATACTCCGAACCTCTCAGGTGTGGCTCCAGCTGAGTCAAGGGCGCACCTTCGTAAAACTCGCTTTTACCACCTTTGGAAGAGTTTAAAGTTCCTTCCGAACTATCCATCGTTTGTGGCTTCAGTGCCCATCTTAATCAATTCCTTTTCAAGAAATTGACTGCTGGATACTTTCTATAAAGAAAGCGATCCCAATGATTGAAGATTCTTAAATCAATTCAAGAATCTCTCATATGAGTGTCAGACGTACACTGAGACACTCAAGTTGTTGAAGGCTTTTTGATGTCTCTGTGTTATGCCTTTTAACAGAATTGCTCTCGAGCCTTTTTGGAATCTTTTGAATATCGTTTTGTGTAAGAGAGTGAGCAACTTCTTGTATCTTCCTTTGACTTGCCTTTTATAGTTGGAGATTTGAAACTCGAGTCGGCAATTCCGTTTAGACACAACGGATCTTTTGTCTTAATTGCAGGTAGCTTTTTACCAACTTTTCTGTCTCTGTACAGGCTTTTCCGACCTAGTTCTAACAAGTGTAGTCTTTGCGCGTTGGTCAGAATTACGGTGCAGCAGTCGTTGAGATTTGCTTTGCTGAGCTTTTCTGGAACGGACTGCTGGACATCTTTTAGCATATAGCTGGGCTTGATGTTTGTCTGTGCAGAAGATACTCTTCTGCTACTTTTGACTTCGGATTGCTAACTCCCCTAGCAATCTGTGAAGTGTTAGCAAATGCTGACTCTTCAGCATTCTGCTATTACTATCTTCCTTCCCCTTTAGCATTCCCTGATGTTTGCTGAGAGTATCCTACTCTATTACAACTCAATATTTACCCTATACAGGACATTACAAGAGTTTGCTAAGCTATGCTAAGATTCAGCAATGATCGACCATCTACTAAGGTTTGATCCAACAAAACCTTTTACAATGTGATCCTAAGGAGAGTTCAGGAATATTTTCCCAACAATTTCCCCCTTTTTGGTGCGATCAAAGCTTACTAAGGATTGCTGAGACTTAGCATCAAAAAATTCTGAGTTACAAGGAAATTTCTAGACAAACTATCTCAAAACTTTACTTGCTTTAAGTCCTTATCAAAAAACTTCTATTTTTAAATAAAATTCGCCCTCAAAATATGTTGGGAATATTTTCCCTTAGTAATATTACAAATAAATCATCCAGCAAACATTTTTAGCTAATCTTCCAGATTATGATTTGTTCAATACACAGAGAGTGTATTTCAACTATTGTACGCACTCGGAAAATCAGAATTAGACAGTAAGATTTTGTCATGATTCTGATGATTTCATATCTGATTTTGAAAATACAAGTCCAGTGAAATCAGTTCAGAATCACGGCTAGAAAAAAAATAGGAGCGGCAGATGAGGATGACCTTAATTCTGGGCGTCCACTAGAGGTTTTGGCTTCTCTTCATTGTCATGGCCATGAGTTTCTCCATATGTTCGATACGCGCTTGTTGTTCTGCTCTCTGTTGTGCTTCTAACTTCATCCTTCGTTCCATCATAGTACGTTCGAACTCTTTTTCTTTCCGCAACAGCTCAGCTTCCTCTGTTTTCACTCTTGCTTGCTCAGCAATCCTTCTTTCTTCCCCCTCTTTGAGCGCATCCAAAACAGAAGCGGAGAAAGACTTGTGTGCATCAAGGTCTACTCTGAGAGTCACCACATTCGTCTGCACCGTAGAGACGGTTTCCTCCATATGTGTGATCTTTTCAGTAACTTCACCGACCTTTTGCTGAACCTTAGAGATAGAGGCTTTAACTCCAGAGATTGCTCCTTGTACATCAGCAACCTCTTTTCGAACTTCTTCATTAAATCTGGCTTACTGAATGTCGCATTGATGTAGTGCATTTTGGAGTATGTTAACAAGAGATTGAAAACTCACTTGTATTGGTTCAGCAGCAATGGAAATGTTGGAAATAATCATTTCATTTCCGTCTGTTGTGGTAGTAATCTCACCATCTCCTCCTTCCACTGTAATGATGGCAGATTCTGGAATAGCAACTTCAAGTCTTTGGGTGGTAGCTTCCGCTGTGGTTGTGTTCGCAGGTTCTTCAGTAACCACATTGGTATCCACTTCCATTGAGTCAACCACTACATCTTGATCGGGATTTGAAGCAGAACCTTGAGCTTCAGAAGCTTGAAGTGAGGTAGCAGTTCGAGTATAGTCTTCATGAAAAGTAACCATTTTGAGATAATCTTTTCTCTTGATCTCTTCTTCCTTCGCTTGTTCAATAGCGGCTAGTTCTAGGCTTCGTACTCGCAACCTCTCCTCATAATAGCTTTTCTTTTCTGATAAGCATCCATTGCAGCCCTTTGTCATTTGGTTAACTGTATATGTGCTAAGGACTTCTTATCTGGAGCAAACTGCGATGGGGGCAGCGAGTGGGATGCGGAAAACTTTCTGTGAGCACGGATGGCTTTCAATCTTGCAATCACCTGTTGATCGGTATACTGTTTCGTGCAGGAGGGTTGATCCATCCATCCGTTTGCCCATAATTCTTCTGAACGCCAGAAGTTGAGGCCTTTCCTAGCAATGGTAATCATCCTTTCTTCAAAACAAAGTTCATGCATGATGTAATCATACGTTTTCCATCGCCTGAATTGTTTACCAAGTGCCTTGCCTTTCTCTGTTCCTTCATCAATTTCAACATAGAAGACCCCGGTAATGTCCCTATTGATTTCTTGATCCGCAAATGCTAAGATCTCATCACTCCAATCTCGGAGCTCAGCATTC
Source organism: Plectranthus barbatus (assembly GCA_026898455.1). NCBI lineage: Eukaryota > Viridiplantae > Streptophyta > Magnoliopsida > Lamiales > Lamiaceae > Plectranthus > Plectranthus barbatus. Next base: position 74,925 of record JAPKLW010001288.1, read on the forward strand.
AAGTCATCTTCAAGTGAGACAGATGCGCACCATTGGCTACTCTTCTAGAGCGAAAGAGTTTGCCAGGTAATCCATGAAATGGGATCCTCAGTTGTTCATTCTTTAAGGTGGGGTATTTTCTGAGAGTTTTGGCATCAAAAACCTCAATAGATTCCCTCTCAGAATCAGATTCTAATGAGCAGGTGGACTCATTCAAAAATCCAGCAGAGGAGACTTCTTGTTCCATTGTATCATCTGCTTGATTCATTGTATCATCTGCTTGATCCACATTATCAGCAGCGGCGGTTGTCTCCTCAACAACATGGACCTTTTCAGCAGTGTCCGCCATGATTACTTCAGCTACAGTAGATTCTTCAGCATTTGTATGAGCCATGCCTTCAGTGGATGGTTCCTTTTCAGACTCAACAATATTTTTCTTAATAGGAGGTTCTCCAGCTGACATGTTGGTGTCTTCGATCTCCTTTGTGGTTCCTGATGACCCTGCATCCTTATCCCCGGGAGGTATAACATCTGTTGTTTTATGTGGTACGTCCTCCTCTGAACTATCACCTTGATTGGGTTCGTCGGTTGGTTCGCAAATCTGAACCTGTTTGCCTTTGGAGTGTTCCTTAGCATTGAAGGCTCCAGAGTGGATCAACTTATCTAGCTCTTCATCAGACATGTCGTCTTCTGCAGGTGTAATTTTGGCAGTTTTATTAACTTCAACAAGAATTTCCACTTCTTTCCCTTTCTGAGTAGAATCTACTATTGTCTTGCCTTTCTTTGCTGCTCTGCTCAATTCTTCAGCAGCTTATTCGTTCGATGTTGCACTAGCAATCTTCTTCTGGGCCTTTCGCTCGTCGTGAGATTGCTTTACCTGTTCAAAATTTAGATCTCTTCCTTCGAACATAATTATTTCCATCTCCTTCCTGTATTCTTTAGTTTCCTATGTTTTCTTTGCAGCGTCACGTTTCCTTTTAGTTTCACGTACGCCTTTGACACGATCCTCAAAACTTTTAGAGGACAAGGGTGGGTCAACCTCCTTTTCAGCAACATCAACAACTTGATCAGCAGCTGCTTTCTTCTTGGCTTCTTCGATTTCCTGAAGTTCAGCAGTTTTGAATAGCCGTTGACAAGTAGATCTCCTTTTTTTGGTTGCACAACCCCTGTTTGTTGTTCAGATGAAATTGGAACAGCTAATTGACCAATCACAAGTGGTGGCTGTTCTGCTGCCTTTTTCTCCATAATTTCCTCTATCTTTTCTGTAGACATATCACCGAGGGTTACAATGTCCTCAAGTTGCTGAAAGCACTGCTCTGTTTCAGCATTCTTAGTCAGTACTGCTATTTCTTCAGCAGTGACAGGTGATGCTGTCTGAAGCACCTGTTGTCCTAAGGAGCGTTCGTCTACTTCCTTATCTGAAGTAGGCTTATCCTTATCGACATTGGACTTGCCGGTCAACTTCTTTGGTTTCTTTAAGTCAAGAGGGTTGGCTTCCTTCCTTGTTACAGGAATGAAATCTGTGGGAAGCAACTTCACACCTTTATCAATCTTCTTAGGATGCATGACTAACTCCAGAAATTTGCTTATTTTCAATCCAAAGTTAACATTCGATGAGAATTTTCCATCTACAGACATGTGATCATTCTTCCTGGCGTGCTCTGCTCATCGTTCAAAGAAAAACTCTGCCCAATTACCCTTCACTTTGTCCGTGAGAGCCATCATCACTAAATATTTCTTAGCAGATAGCTCTGAATATGATCCAGCATCGCATTGAAACATCTTGATCACCAATTCAGCAAGAGTTTTAAACTCATCCTTTAGAGTGTTAATGGGGGTGGCAGCCCTGAATGAAATTAGTTGACCTTTTGTATCCTTCATTTTCTCAGACTTTTTCCACAAATTCCAACGCCTTTCCATCTCATCATAATCTGTTACTCTGTATTGAGATATACGTTCCCCCTTATTTTGAAGACCAAAAGTCTTAGCAAGAACATCGGCATTCACTTCAATGATGCTTCCATAAACACAGGTTTTAAAAGACTTTCCATCCTTATTCATGACTGCTCAGGCATAGAACTCAGAAACCATATGCAGATGAAAATGCATGGGTTCAACGGATAAGTATTGAATTACGTGTTCGTTGTCGAGGATATCCATTATCCAATCTGGGATATGTTCAGCAGCGAGATGTTTATACAGAATGCGATCCTTCATGATTTGAGCTAAACGCCTTTGCTCCTTTGTGTGGCCGGTTTACTTTTTCTTCCGAGCCATCATAACTAGTTGACCATATGGTATTGAATCGTCAACATCTTCCTTCTTTAGAATGCCAGTAAAACCTGGTGCAAGTCGCGCATGCAAGGGTTTTTCAGAATTTGGTGGAAAATTGAAGAGAGGGGGTTCACTGGTTTCAGAACGATGTTTATGGGAAGTGGGTTTTTGGGATGATGAGGATTTGGGGTCGGAGGCCATGTCTACGGAAAAGAACTTTGAGTAATCTCGAAGAATTTTGAGATTTTGGGAATTTTGCTCTGTATTTTGAAGGAAAGAATAATGAATAGAAGTGAACAGTGATTAGAGCAAAATAGGGTTAAACTTTTGAATGTGAGATCTAACGGTTGAGGGAAGATCTGCGACGGTTTAGATCAACGGTTCAGAATGAACGCGTCTTTCCATATGGCTTCCCATGCTCTGAGAAACACTCAAGTGCGTCTGACGTGGTATCTCCTCAGTTGATGCCGCCGTTTGCGTACATTAAATGCGCCTTATCGGGTCTCATCAAGTTTGAATTTAGAGTCATCCTGCCTCGATTCTGGATATGCTAATGCTTCTGATCTAGCAGCCGTCCAAGGATGCTAATATGTGATAATGAGTCTCAGCACCCATATTCACAAAAGAATGTGCTAACCTTCCACACGATTCGTCAGCATCTTCCAAAGCTCTATTGAGTCTCTATTGTGACTCTGCTTGAAAATAATAATGATGATGAGATGCTCGAGCCTCGCAATGACCATTACTTGTTACTGCTGAAATGATTTGACTCCCCCATGCATACACGTTGCTTCCTTTACTCGCGATGGTTTGTATTCCGAGAGACGAATCATTGTGATCTTCAGACAGATTTTGTTGGTCTTCCCGTCATAATTTCTCTATAAATACTCTTGTTCAAGATTATCCAAACATCACAACTTTCCTTCTTACCTAACCCATAATTGCAACCTTTCCAAAAGCAAACTTCCTTCTCCACTAATGGATTCTCCACCAAAAACCTTAGAGATCAGGAGCAACCTGATTCTTGATGAGCCCGGTCTGGATGGTTACTATGTGGATGATTATGATGTGGCCGTGAAAGTCATGGCCGCGTTGCAGTGGGGAGGTCTCTCACAGTTTGCATTTGCTACCCCTCATCGTTTCCAGGAAGAAATTTTCAGGGATTTCCTTGGTGATTGTCGTGCTGAGCAGAATGAAATTTACGGGGTGTTCCGTGGTAAGCTTGTCCGTTGGACCCCTGACACCTTTGCTAATGATTTTGGCCTTCCTCGAGGTCCGCTGTCCATGCAGGACTATCTGAAAGCAGAGGTGGCTCCAGAATGGCAGTCATGGGAGAGATGGCGTCATTCTCCTCGCTTTGAGTTCAGTCCTAACGTTCCAGCCTCTGGTCTTCAGACCTTATATTGGGTGTTGTTTCGCATTGCCCATGGTATTCTGCTTGGAGAGGAGCCTTACGACCTCTATTTTTCAAGGGATATGTGGCAGCTAATGATGGCTATTGACGATGCTGCCTCTGTAGACTGGGCCGGTTTCTTCTTCAAGAATGTCTGGGAAAGTGTCAAACTTTACCCTTACGTGCCACTTCGGAATGGAATGCAGCTCAGCTGGTTGATGGAAAAGAATTTTCCGGAGATTGCTGAAGGACCATCCAATCTCCAGGGAGCTGATTTTTATCCTTACAAGCCTGTTTCTCCTTTCTGAAGAATATGAATTATGTAGTACGCTTTTGTTGACTTTTGACTTATGATGTAATATCCCTCTATTTTGAAGATGAAATGAAGTCCTTTTGCAATGCATGTCCATCCTTTAGAAATGAATAATTGCATAACTTAATCATATCAACAGAACAATTTGTGACATATGTCCTCAAGACGAAAGATAGATTTTGATCTTCAATATCATATATTTTGCTGAGCAGATACAATCTGTCTGCTGATTGCTTAGCAGTGCATTTGACGTTTGCTATCATCCTAGCAGGCTTCATTTAGCAGAGACTTTCATCGTATGTTGAGATTAAAAATCCACAAAAACCAGAAAGAATGAGAATAGCATCTCATTCATCTGCAGCAACGTCTAATTCCATTAGACCTAATTTGATGCATAATTCTTTGAATCTTGCTTCTGCTAGAGGTTTAGTAAAGATGTCTGCTATTTGATCCTCCGTGCATATACATTGAATATCAATATCCTTCTTCTCTTGATGATCATGAATAAAGTGATGTCGGATATCAATATGCTTGGTTCTGGAATGATGTACTGGATTCTTTGTGATGCACATAGCATTATTGTTATCACAATAGATTGGTACACATTCAGGAGATATATCATAATCCTGAAGTTATTGTCGAATCCACAAAATTTGCTGACAACAGCTAGCAGCCGCTACATACTCTGCTTCGGTGGTTGATGTTGCTACCGAGTGCTGCTTTTTGCTGAACCAGCTGATCAACTTATGTCCAAGGAATTGACA
>JAPKLW010001288.1:79747-110318 GCA_026898455.1 Plectranthus barbatus
CTTGTGCTTTTTCTATCTATTTTGCATCCTCCAAAATCAGAATCTGAGTAACCACTCAGAGCTAGACTGTCGGCTCGTGGGTACCAAATTCCTAAGCCTTCTGTGCACTTCAAATATCTGACAATTCGCCTTCTCGTGTCTAGATGTGTTTTGTTAGGATTTGATTGATATCTAGCACATAGTCCCACAGCATATGAGATATCTGGTCTGCTGGCTGTAAGATATAGTAGAGATCCGATGATCCCTCGATATACAGTAGGATTCACTGCTTCTCCTTCTTTCTCAAGAGCTGCTATGCACGTATTGCTGATGGGAATCCTCAAGCTCTTGGTTCTCTCTGGACAATACTTTGCAATCAGATCCCGCGTGTATTTCCTTTGGTGAATGAAAATCCCTTCATTGGATTGTTGAACTTGGAGTCCAAGGAAGTAGGACATCTTCCCCATCATACTCATTTGAAAGTTGCTCATCATTAACTTTGAGAATTTATCGCAGAGATCTTGATTCTTCGAGCCAAAAATAATATCATCAACATAAATTTTCACAAGTAGAATGCTTCCTTTGTCCTTAATACGAAAGAGAGTTTGATCAATCCTTCCCTTTTTGAAACCATTGTCGAGCAGAAACTTGGATAACGTTCCGTACCAAGCTCGTGGCGCTTGTTTCAGGCCATATAAAGCTTTCCTTAGCTTATAAACTTGGTTTCCATTCTCAAATCCTGGGGTTTGCTCAACATAGACTTCTTCCTTGAGCTCGCCATTTAGGAATGCACTTTTGAGGTCCATATGCTAGAAATAACCTTATTGCTTCCAATCTGGCTACTGGAGCAAACATCTCGTCATAGTCAATGCCCTCACACTGTTTATAACCTTTGGCTACAAGACGTGCTTTATTCCTCACCACCACGCCTGATTCGTTCTTCTTGTTCTTGAATACTCATTTGGTGCCAATAACATTCTGATGTTCTGGTCTATCTACCAGATCCCACACGTGATTACGAGTGAATTCAGCAAGCTCCTCTTGCATAGCGTCACTCAGTCTGGATCGCGAAGAGCATCCTCAACTTTGGTTGGTTCCTCACTAGATAGGTAGCAAGAAAACATTGCAGACCCTTATCTTGTCAGAATAGGATCATTAATATCTCCGAGAACGTCTTCAAGAGGATGAGCACGCAGCCATGCTGGTCTGATAGGTTCTTCAGCATTTCCTTCACTTTCTCGATTATTGGCGTTCTCTTCATCATCTGCTGGTTCTTCAGCATCTAGATGGTCAGCAGCAAGAATCCCTTCAGCAACTGGGGCTTCTACTACAGGAACTTCATGGATAGGAACATCTTCTTCAGCAGGTATTTCAGCAGCTCCTCTGCCAAGATCTTCAGTAGCACCTACTTCTTCAGCAACAGGAGGAGAGGTTAAAGTCTCCTCGTCTGAATCATCAAGCAGATTGAAAATATCTTTTTCGAAATTGGCCTCAGCATGATCATTAGCATCACTGGCCTGGTCAGTAGTTTGATCACATGCTGAGCGCGTCTGGATTGGATCGCAATCATTCATAGACTTAGTCAAGTCAATTCGTGAGTTTTCGAAAGAATTCAGAATCGATTGACCATTGACATCATTAGTCTCATGATTGGTTTCCTTCGTCTCTTTTATAGCTCTGCGCACTAAAGTAGATTCATCAAAAATAACATTGCATGTTATTTCCACAATTCCAGTAGTCTTGTTCAACACTCTATAACCTTTGTGAGTGGGGTGACCATATCCAAGAAGTACACCCTCATCTGACTTAGGTGAAAAAGTGTTAAGTTTCGACTTTCCGTTGTTATGGATATAACATGTCACACCAAAAGCACGTAGATAATCTAAATTAGGCTTATGACCGTTATATACTTGATCGCTAAATTATTTAACAACGACTTAGCAAAGCTAATAATATAGCGGCAAATGAAAATTATCGATCCCACAGGGAATGAAACAACGAAAAATCATAAATACTAAATCAGGCGTTCTTAAAATACTGGTTAGGAGAATCAAAGTTTTGGGTTTTGGTTGTTTTGCAAATCATAATCCTTGCGAATAAAAAGTAAAGAGTAAATTAAAATACTTTGGTTGAAAACGGTTATGAGAAATACAGATTCTAGAGATATCTCCTTATCAAGTATGACATGGATGAATGAATTGATTATTTCCCAATTTTAATTCATCTTCGTAGTGAAACATCAGAAAAGTATTACGAACTTCTTTGTTGGAAAATTTGTAAAGTAGATTAATCAATTACCTATCTCCGCTCGGTCTCAAGATAAATTAATTAACTCCAAAAATCTACAGATTTATCCCTACAATCAATCTCCTTCAGTTACGACAAGAAATCAGATTATATTGTGAAAATCTCTTTCGATTGAAAACTATTACAGTTACGTCTCAAGTAATCAACTAGTTAATCCTAAGATGTGGCCAACAAACTCAAGTTTATGGAATAAACTCAGATTTCACAAACTACGAAGGGAAAGGGAAAATAATTCAATTAATCAAACATGCATACAATGATAATTCGAACCCTAGAATCTGAGGAAGAAATTAGTTACACATATTCGGAATAATATTCATCATAGAAGAATAAAACCTGAATTGCATAAAAATCGGAAGCCAAAAATAATTCCACAGAACTCTGTCTTCAAACATAAACTTCAAAAACTTTGGGAATCTCTAATCAATCTTCAATACTAAAATCTTGTAACTCTTCTAATGTATTCCTTCTTTTTAAAAAACGAATTTACATGGCCTTTATATAATAGTGGAGAATGTATCATACAATATCTAGGTGTAGATATGTCTTTATCTTCAAAACAGATGCAGACTAGGAATCCCGAACTCGCGTCGATCGTGGAAGATTGGCGTCGATCGACGCTGGTGAAGTACCCTCGTCGATCGACGTGGAATGTCGTCGATCGACGTGGTTGCTGCCTCCGTCGATCTTCTCTTTTCTTCCTTCGTGGATCGCTCCTTCTTCAATTTCATCGTCGATCGATGAGACATCCTCGTCAATCGACGTGGACCTGAAACTGGAAATCCGACTCTTCACTGTTTGTGACTAAAAACTTGCATGATTCATCAAACACAACATTACGGGTACAAAAGCCAATTCATGCACGAAAACAAGTACGAAAACGATCTTCACACCACACAATTAGTCAAAGAACAACCAGATAAGTTGGTGAAAATCCTAACTTATCAATACTTCGTAAGGAGTCTTGTTGAATCAGCCGGTAATGGAACTTCTGTTCTGCGTATAGCAGGCCGTCATCACCTCTTCTCCCCAATACTTAGCAGGTAGATCAGCGTCGGCTAGCATAGATCACACTGCTTCTTTCAGTGTCCGATTCCTTCTCTCTTCTAGACCATTCTGCTGAGGAGTCCTAGCATTGGACCTCTCATGATTTATACCAGCTTCTGCGCAGAAATCCTTGAGGATTCCATTGCAAAATTTCGTTCCATTGTCAGATCGGATCCTCTTCACAGTAACCTCTTTACTGTTTTGCTCCTTAAGAATTAACTCGGGTAGAATGATCTTAACCTCATCTTTGGCTTTAAGCAGACGAACCCATGTCTACCTAGAATAGTCATCAACTACCACAAGAGTATAAATCTTTTTACTTATAGAGGGTGGAGTGACTGGTCCAAATAGATCCATGTGCAATAATTCAAGAATCCTGCTTGAGGTATTCTTCTCTGGGTTGGAGTGAAACGAAGCTTTGGTCTGCTTTCCTTGTTGACAGGCTTTGCATACCCCTTCCTTATGAAATGTGATGTCATCAGGTAGACCTGCGACAAGCTCATTTCTGGCAATATGGTTAATGGTTTTGAAATTCAAATGATTTAACATTTTGTGCCATAACCATGTGGTTTCTTCTTTGCTTAGTGCTAGAAAGCATGAATGTTGTTGACCACTTTGCCAATCGACAACATAAAGACCACCTTTTCGGATTCCTCGAAGTTTCACTTCTCCTGTGACATTGTCAGCAATTGAACAACTAGAATGAATAAAAGATACTGTGTACCCGTTTTCGCATAGTTGACTTATGCTTAGCAAATTATGTTTTAGGTTTGATACGAGAGCGACATTGACAATCCTTAGTCCATTGAACTCTATGCATCCTCTGCCAAGTACTCTATCTTTACTATTATCTCCGAACACGACAGATGGACCATATGATTTCTGAATGTCTGAGAACAGGTCTTCGTCCCCCATCATGTGCGCCAAACAACCACTGTCTACGATCCACTCATTTGACATGCCTGATGTCTTTGCGCCTGGATCCTGTTCCTGCAAGAATAATTAAGTTGATTTAGGTCCCCGTTTCGCGTCGGGTCCTGAAGGATTAGCTTGAGTCGTTGTTCCTTTCGGAACCCACATTTTTGTAATCTTCAAGGTTTTCTTCTTGAGATCCTTTTTATCAACCTTCTCAACCTTTTGATGTGTGTGTGCATGTGGTTGTGTGTTGTGCTTCTTCGCCTTCATCGTCCTTTGGTGATACACGTATCTGGACTCGGGTCTCACATAAGTGTTTCTCCTATGTGGTGTGTAATGATGGTTTTGGGGTTTTACTGAATGATATTCAATGTGTCTTCCCCGAGTAAGGATAGGATTTGGCTTCCTAGCATTTGAAACATGATGCTCAGCCTTTGTCCTTGAATTTGCTGAATAGTTCTGCGTAGCAGACCTATGATGAAAGCTTTGCTGAGATTTAGCATCTCTTGTGGTACTCTGCTGAAATCTCGCATTCTGTTTGACCTTTTGCTGAGGTCTAGCATAGTGCTTGACACTCTGCTTGGGTTCAGCAGATTGCTTAATATTCTGCTGAGTGATTTGCATAGCATCTGTCCTAGCATTCGATGATTCAGCAACTAATGTATCCTTCTCTTTGCCATCACCAAATATTTTTCTGGCAGAAACAAAAATGAATTTTCTCTTTTGCTTCGAAGTTTCATCTTCGTCATAATAACTGTGCCCAATTCCAGATCGGTCACCGTGACGTCTCTGTTAGCTTATCAGGTTATTCAAGATATCCTGACTAGTCATATACGCGCAGACACACTTCTCATTAGCTTTGTTTTTCAAAATCAGATTTTCTTTTTCAAGATTTTTGAAATTTTCAGAAAGTTCAGAATATTCTGTTCTAAGTCTTGATAGCTACTCACTATCGGACCTTAGTCTTTCGACTTCGTCGGTCAGACTTATGACTTTCTGTTTGAGTGAAGAATTATCTTATACGATAGCATTTTTCAAGATGTATACCTTTGAAAGTTCTAAAGAAAGCTTGGTAAGATAATCTTCCTCAGAATCCAAGAAGGAATCCTCCGATTCAAATGTGTGTGCTGAGCATGATATGTTAGCTATAGATGTTACCTCTTGATTGTCGACTGCTAGGGCCGATTCAGAAGGTTGCTCATCAACTGCGGATGTTTCACCATCCTCAACAATTTTTGCCATGAAAACCATCAAGGCTTCCTCTTCCTCGTCAGTAGGGTAATATTCCTCTTCGTTGTCAGGAATATTTGGGACTTCTGTCCGTGTCAGCAACGCCTTTGTCATAGCTCAAACCGCTCGTCTTTCAAATCTTTGCCGCAAACATTCTCTTTCTTCAGGACTCACTTTTGGACAGTCATGCTTCAGGTGATCAGGAGATTTGCATTCAAAACATGTCCTTATCTTTTTCTCAGTAGGATGCTGCATCGAGGTTTCTTTTTCTTGCTTTTCGGCCTTTGCTTCCAGAATCATTTTTTGTATCTTCTTCATCTGCTCCTCCAACTCGTCTATCTTTTGATTTTCACTATTTGAGTTAGAAGTTGAGGGAGTCTCCTTTGTCGGTGTTGTTGGTGTTGATCTCTCCTGGTTATAGAACGGTTTCCTAGGAGATTTCCATTTGTTTCCATCCTTTTTGACGAAATATGCTACGTCTTCTTGAGTTCCAGCGCTCGTTGCATTAAGATGTACTATAGCAGCATCGTTCTTCCTTGACTGCTGAATAATGAATTCATGCGTCTTTAATTGAGAGAAAACTTCAGCGGTAGTCATGTTGCTAAGATCCTTTTCACTCAAGCTCGTCATCTTGACGAACCAATCACTTCTGGGGTAGAGCTTGGATATAATCTTGTTATTCATTTCCCCTTTGTCATATGTCTTGCCGACATTCTTGAGTTCTCCTATGATAGTGTTGAACCTTTCTTCCATTAACTGAATGGTTTCACCAGGAACCATAGCGAAGGATTCGTATTTGTCCACAGCTACTTGTAGCTTGTTTCGCTTCATTTGTTCCATCTCCTGAGAAACTTCACAGACGTACTCCCACATCTCTTTTGCTGTGTTGTAGTCTAGAGCTTTGTCAGACATCAAGGGAGGCAGACAATCCATGATTAGTTTCATGGCGATAAATTCCAGCTGGCCTCTTTTTTTTGCCTTCAAGAGTCCATTCTTCGTAGGGTTTCTTCACCATCTCAGGTCTGGGTGGACCATCAGCAGGTCCAAGTGGTGCGGTGTTAACCTTCAGGATCTCTATAGGACCAACCGTGAGAATGTCCCTCATCTCTGGATGTATGCTCTGCAACTGGATCATGGCCTTCTTCTTCCAGGTTTCAAATCCATCCTTGTTGTACTTTGGAAGAGCGTGATTCATCATTTTGATTATCTTCGCCTTTACCTGAGCTATGTAAGACACAGATACAAGAAACGCAAGGAAAACTAGGATCTAGGTCCTTAGCGACTCAGAAGCAGTCGGTTTTTCAACCTCCTGCTCTGATACCACTTGTTGGTCCCTGAGATCAGAGTCATCGTCGTAGTGATAAAGTACAAACACGAAAAGCAGCGGAATAATATAGCGTTTACTTGTATTTAGATCATTTTTCAACTAGGGTTTTTGTTCAAGTTCACTTAAGTTTCTACTTGCAGTTATACACTAGCAACTTCGTTGCTAGGTTTTAAATCACAGTCGCACAATAGAGATAAAACGGTAATCAGCAAGAGAACACAAGGTTTATAGTGGTTCGATCAAATGATCTACGTGCACTCCTTAGCCGAATCGCTAAGAATTTCACTAAGAAAGTATACGGTGTACAAAGAGTTGCCTTTCCTGTAAAGCAGGCAGCCAACGTTTAGTCTGGCTACTTCACGGCTATCTTCCGATACTCTGAACCTCTCAGGTGTGGCTCCAGCTGAGTCAAGGGTGCACCTTCGTAAAACTCGCTTTTACCACCTTTGGAAGAGTTTAAAGTTCCTTCCGAACTATCCGTCGTTTGCGGCTTCAGTGCCCGTCCTAATCAATTCCTTCTCAAGAAATTGACTGCTGGATACTTTCTATAAAGAAAGCGATCCCAATGATTGAAGATTCTTAAATCAATTCAAGAATCTCTCAGATGAGTGTCAGACGTACACTGAGACACTTAAGTTGTTGAAGGCTTTTTGATGTCTCTGTGTTATGCCTTTCAACAGAACTGCTCTCGAGCCTTTTTGCCTTTTTGGAATCTTTTGAATATCTTTTTGTGTAAGAGAGTGAGCAGCTTCTTGTATCTTCCTTTGACTTGCCTTTTATAGTTGGAGATTCGAAACTCGAGTAGGCAATTCTGTTTAGACACAACGAATCTTTTGTCTTAATTGCAGGTAGCTTTTTACCAACTTTTCTATCTCCGTACAGTCCGACCTAGTTCTGACAGGTCTAGTGTTCGCGCGTTGGTCAGAATTACGGTGCAACAGTCGTTGAGATTTGCTTTGCTGAGCTTTTCTGGAACGGACTGCTGGACATCTTTTAGCATACTGCTGGGCTTGATGTTTGTCTGTGCAGCAGATACTCTTCTGCTACTTTTGACTTCGGATTGCTAACTCCCCTAGCAATCTGTGATGTGTTAGCAAATGCTGACTCCTCAGCATTCTGCTATTACTAGCTTCCTTCCCCTTTAGCATTCTCTGATGTTTGCTGAGAGTACCCTACTCTATTACAACTCAATATTTACCATATACATGACATTATAAGAGTTTGCTAAGCTATGCTAAGATTCAGCAATGATCGACCATCTACTAAGGTTTGATCTAACAAAACCTTTTACAATGTGATCCTAAGGAGAGTTCAGGAATATTTTCCCAACATCAGAAATATTTGAGCCCGAAGGTCCATTGACATCATTGGTTTCATGAGTCTCATCTCTTTGACTTCTCATGGTCTTGCACACTAAAATAGCTTCATAAAAAATAACATTGCATGTTATTTCCACAAGTTTTGTTGTCTTGTTAAGTACTCTGTATCCTTTGTGAGATGGATGTCCATATCCTAGGAACACTCCTTCGTCAGCTTTGGGAGAAAAAGTACTTAACTTTGACTTCCCATTGTTATGGATATAACATGGTGAACCAAAAGCACGAAGATGAGCTAAGGAAGGCTTGCGACCATGATATATTTCATAGGGTGTTTTGTTGAAGCCAAGATTCAATCCGCTTCGGTTCTGCGTGTAGCAAGCATTCATAGCAGCTTCTCCCCAATACATTTTACTCAAATCTGCATCCGCTAGCATTGTTCGTACAGCCTCTTTGAGAGTCATGTTTCTTCTTTCTGCCAGGCCGTTCTGCTGAGGTGATCTTGCAGTGGACCTTTCATGTCCTATCCCAGCATCAACGTAGAAGTCCATCAATGTTCCATTACAGAATTTTGTACCGTTGTCGGATCTTATCCTTTTCACCGTGAGCTCCTTGTTATTTTGAACTCTGATTATCAGCTCTGGAAGAATAATCTTCACCTCGTCCTTGCTTTTGAGTAACCTCACACATGTGTACCTGGAATAATCATCAATAACAACCAAGGTATATTGTATATTACCTACAGTGGGTGGAGTCACCGGGCCGAATAAATCCATGTGTAGCAGCTTAAGGATTCTGTTTGAAGTGGCCTTTTCTGGATTGGATCTGAACGACACTTTGACTTGTTTTCCTTGTTGACAGGCTCTACATATTCCTTCCTTCTTGAAAGTCTCTTGAGGTAGACCTGCAACAATGTTATTCTTGACAATATAATTGATAGTCTTGAAGTTTAGATGCGTTAGCCTTTTGTGCCATAGCCAATTTGTCTCTTCCTTGCTGAATGCTATGAAGCATGATGCTTGCTGACCACTATACTAATAAGCGATGTAGAGTCCTCCTTTCCTGATTCCTCTAAGCTTTACTTCTCCAAAGGTCCTATCAGCAACTTCACAACCTGTATCAAAGAAAGAAACAATGTATCCATTTTCACTTAGCTGACTGATGCTCAGTAGATTATGCTTGAGACTATCGACGATGGTCACGTTGATTATTCACATTCCATTCTATTCGATGAACCCTCTTCCGATTACTCTAGCCTTTGAATTGTCACCAAATGAGACTGAAGGTCCTCTGATCTTGTGAAGTTTTGTGAAGATCTCTTCATCTCCAGTCATGTGACCTGAGCATCCACTATTTAGGATCCATTCTTGTTGGGAAATCTGTCTAAGGTTTCCTCCCCCAGTAGCTTACTTATTTAGAATATAGTTTTGGTGGATCAAATCCTAAGTCCTACCAGCGTCAGTTGTCTCTACATAGCTAGTCTTAAATGTAAAGTCCTGTTTAGGCTTTTGAGTTGTAAGTCGCAGCTGACAAGACTCATGCTGACACTGTTCATCAGCATGAGAAATGCTTACCACTGGCTACTGTTCACCAGTTGGGAAAAGTTTCATCAGCAGGCGGCTGACAAAGACTCGTGCTGACACTGTTCACAAGCATGGGAAGCGCTTATGACTGGCTACTGTTCACCAGTTGGGAAGGGTTTCATCAGCAGACGGCTGACAAACCTTACCAGGAGAATGCGTGTTCTTACACTATTCACCAGCGGTGATTTCACCAGTCATGGGAGATTCCGAGAAGAATTAACATCCAGACTTTTGGTAGACTTTGATGATACCAGGGCAAGTCACCAGCAGAGACTGCCAGCACGAGATCACCAGTATGATCTACCAGTCAGATGTTACCAGCAGAATCCCAGATTCTCTCTCCCCGCGTAGTAGAGACAAAAAGAAGATTCTCTGAGGAATCGACTGACAAAGGATGACTTTAAGGAAGGATAACTTAAAGTCTATCAGTCACAAGACGCCAGTCTTATTCCTCGGACTAACAGAAAGAGCCGTTCTGACACAAAGAGATCTGTGTCAGATAAAGCGGTTAAAGGTATGGTTCCTTTCCGGAAAAACATACATGCTGCCGTCAGAAGGACATCCGAGGTCTGACGCCTTTCCGGATGCGTCCAAACGGCTAGAAAGTTTGAATCGGTTCCTGCGGCTATAAATACGTCGCAACCACCAACATTCAAGCTCTCGGTTGTTCCATTGAATGATTCTACTCATCTGCTCAACCACCGAAAGAACTGAAATTATTGCAAGATTGCATAAAGTACTTTCGAGGCTTTTCATAAAGCTTTCCGTGTGTTGATTTATCAAACACGAGACTTCAAGCCTTAAGCTTGTAAGTTCAAGATCTCACTTGGTGTTCTTTCTCCTTCGAGAGAGTTCACAGCAGCTCCTGTGCTTACCAGCACTTGAGTTATTACGGGCATTCTGCCGTAGAGACTGTTACGTTCTTGGGAGAACTAAAACCCCTAGCTAGCTGTGGAGGTTGAAGTGACGTGCTCGCACTCCATTAGCTGTGAAGAGTTGAAGAAGGATCCAGGACCGGGAGCGGTTGATCTAGTGAACTGGTGGACGAGGCATTCACCAGCTAGAGATAGATCGTAGGAGACCTGTACCTGATTACTCTTAGTGGAATTTACAGTGCTTCGACTGGAGAGTGGACGTAGATCGATTGATCGAACCACTATAAAAATCCTTTGTTATTTATCAGCTTTCTGTCTTTCATTCATATTTTAAACCCAGCACTCAAGTGCTGGAGTATATTCTGAAACTGATATAATTGTGCAAACAAGGCTAAAATATTCAAAGTATTGAATCACCAGCTGACCAGCTGTCAGCTGCATACTGAGTAACCAGCACCAGCTGACCAGTTGCCAGTTGTCAGCTGTGTGTAAGTAGCGTGTAAGAAAACACTTAACTTTATTTCCGCTGCGTAACGCTTTATACTCTGAAAAACCGGGACCAACAATTCTTTTAATTTTCTTGAGATTCTTCTTCCTGGACCCTGTTTCGGCAAAACAAAGAAGTTATATTTATGGTACCCGATCAATTATGGGTCCTGCAGGATTAGTTCTCTGGATTATTCCTTTGGGAATCCAGACTGTCGTGATTGTGATATTTTGTTTGTCATCACGTTTCACTACCCGTCCGTTCCTATTGGCATAATATCTTAAATCATCATATGAATGTGTAGTGGTGTGTCGAGCCATCACTGTCTTTTGAAAATTGTTTGGTTTAGACTCTGGCATCAAGTAGATGTCCCTTCTACTTGGAGTGTATGTTGGCCTCCTTGCAACCTTAGTAGATTGCTTAGCCTTGCTAGGATTTGTATAAACCTTCCTAGCAGATGGAACAGTCTGTTGGGTTACATACCCTGACTTTGTTGGCCTCTTCTCAGCAGATAAATAATTTGATCTTTGCTGAGAAGTCAGCTGAGGGATCCTAGTCTACCAACATTTCTGCTGAGCAATTGACTTAGAGTTTTCCCTCTTATCTTTCCTAGCAGTTTGTTGAATCTTCCCAGTTGTTGGGACAAAAACAATTTTCTTTGTCTTACTTGATTCAACGTCATATGACTTTTCTTCATCAAAACCTATTCCAGTGAGGTTCTTTGAACTTCTTTGGATACTAAGAATATCATTCAAATCTCTCGTGCTTTTTGAAAATTTGCAATGACACGTATTTTGCACGGAGCTATTGCTTTTCAAGACTTCATTCTCCTGTTTTAAAATGCTATGTTTTTCGTTTAAGAAGAAGAATTATGTTTTCAAGTTTGAAAGTTCCTCGTCTGCTGACCTAGATTTCTCAATCTCACTGGTCAAAATAGAAAGCTGAGATTTCAAAGAGGAATTTTCTTTCACTAAAATATCCTTTTACGCGTGAATTTTTGAAAACTCTTTCAGGTAATATTCTACAGCTATCTCATCTGATTCTGAGCAATATGAATCATCAGTATTATGCATATTATCAGACGTAGAGGCAGTAGATAGAATGGTAGTTGTTACCTGGTTTCCTGCGGCAGCTAGAGCTGATTCTTCTGTCTGCTCTTCATTGATATCTGCCATGAACACCATGAGAACATCCTCTTCATCTTCTGATGAGTAACTTTTGTCGTCATAATATGGGATGTCTGGTATTTTCGTTCTTGTCAACAAAGCTTTAGTACAACTTGTGACGCTCGCCTTTCGAACAGCTTTCTCAGTCTTTCCCTTTCTTCTGGATCTACTCGAGGACATTTGAACTTTAGATGATCTGGTGAATTACATTCGTAGCATGTTCTTGGCGCTTTCTTGACATTCTTGTTATCTGTTGGTTGACTTTGCTGGAAATCCTCTTTCTTCTCTTTGGCTTTCAACAACAGCTTCTGTAATTTCTTCATTTATTCTTCCAGTTCCCTAAATGAGCATTCTGCGTCTTTGAATTGAGATTCTCTGGTGGAAGGAATCTCCTTTGTTGAACTGGACTGAGTTGGTCGATCCGAGTGGAATGGCTTCATTGTTTTCCACTTCTGTCCGTCTTTCTTTACGAATAATGCAGCATCCTCAACTGGTTCTTCAGTGGTCGCTGCGGTACGAACAACTTCATTTTTGTTGATCTACGTGATGTCCCATTCATGGGCCTTCAGTTGAGCAAATACTTCTTTGTTGCTGATTGCTAAACCAATCCTCCTTTGGCAGTCTTAAGAGAATCTTTGAGTTCATGTCGGGAAGCTCGTACGTTCTTCCCAGTTTCTTTAACTCAGCTACAATGTTGTTGAATCTGGCTTCCATGTCCTTGATGGTTTCACCTGGAATCAATTGAAAATATTCATACATGTCTACCCATTGTTGTAGCTTGTTTCTATTCATCTGATTCGTTTCTTTACTTAGAGTACCAAGGAAATCCCACATCTCTTTGGCATTTTCGTACACCAACGCTTCTGCCATTAGAGTAGGTGACAAGGCACCTAAAATTAAATCCATGGCTACGTAATTTAGTTGGTCACAGCTCGCTCTTCTGGAGTCCATTCTTCAAACGGCTTGTCCACCATTACGTCTGGTCCTGCTACGTCTTCTCCAACTCTTGTCTTTACCTTTTGGATCTTAATTGGTCCTTTTTTGATCACATGTCTCATCTCAGGATGTACGTTCATCAGTGTGATCATCAACCTCTTTTTCTAGGTAGAGTAGGATTCTGGAGAGAACTTTGTAAGCTTCGCATTGTGCGTCATTCTTTTGAACCATAGCTAAACACAAATGTGCATGGAAAACCTAGATCTGGTCCTAAGGGACTCAGAAGCAGCTAGTCTGTAAAGACCAACCTCTGTGATACCACTAGTTGGTCCCCCATCAAAGTGTTTTGTATGCAGCGGAAGTATTAAATCATTCTTGCATGTATCTTGCTAAGGTCTCGACTTAGCAAGTGTTTATCAAATGTGTTTTAGCTCAAATATTCGTTAATCCAAATTGCAGTTTATACTACAACACTTGGTGTGTTGAGTTTCAAATATATGTATGCAAAGAATATAACGAAATAAGGCAGTAAAGACACAAGGATTTTATAGTGGTTTAAACAACTGTTCTACGTCCACTCTTCAGTCCTTCGACTGAAAATTAACTAGAAGAATGAGTACAAGGTCAAGCATGATCTCTAACGTTGAGCAGCTCCTCCGTCTGGTCAGCGCGCACCTTCAAGCACCTCGATCTCCAATCTTCAACCGGTGTTGCTCCGTAGAGTGAGGACAAACCTCCATTCTCCTTGGACGTCGACTGCTGGGGGTTTTATAGTTCTTCCCGGAACCTATCCTTTTGTTGGCGTTGCCCGTAAGAATCACATTTGCACGGCAATTGTGACAGCTAGATTCTTTCCAGAGTAGAAAGAATCCCAAAATAACCTTGAAGCTTAACTTCGCAGGTCTCGAGCTTCAGAGATGAAAGCTTGCGGAAAGCTTCACTCAAGAACTTAGCTCGAATGAGTTCGCGTAATGTAAAGAGTGTTTTGGATCTCTTTTGTTATCTTTGTATGTAGAAATTCACGAACCTTTGAATCAAATAAGGATGACACCTATTTATAGGTGAAGATTCAAACGGTTGTTTGAATCTTATCCATTAGACTCAAAGGCATTGCTCGCCTATTTGCGTTCTTCCTTTTTCTGCAGTGGACACAGACTCTTCAAGTCTCGTCGTCTCTGATTAACGTAGCATCTATTTGTAGCCGTCTTTGTCAGAACGGATCTTTTGGTGTAGATCTGAAACCTCCTTTGTGTATCAAGATTGTTTTATCCTCTGATTCATCGGGTTTCCTTGATATTTGGATCCATTTGATTTATGACTCTATAACTTCTCTTGGTTGCTGATTGTCGTTTCCTGGTCATTAGCACGCGGCAGGTATCTTAACAGTTTGAGCTAAGTCCTTCGGTTTCTACTGGAGTTACTTCTTCAGCATTCTTGTAGCGTTACTCCACATTGCTGGCCTTTTTCTTTTTTAGCAGTCTTCAACAATTCATCAAGTTTGCTGACTCCTTCAGCATCCTTGATTATTTTTCTTTCTAATTCTATTACAACTCGAGTATGAATTCCTATACAGAACTTTTACAATTGACTCGATACTGAGTTGCTAGAGCTTTGATGCACCAAAACATATCAAACTATGACTATGAATCAATTACAACGTGGTTTTATAATGTCTAACAATGTTCCTAACATCGACATCCCATGCAAAATGGGTGGAACAAACAAAGCACATCTCGGTATTTTTTTTGAAACCCCACAAAATGGGAATAAACACAAACACAAAAAAAACCAAATAAAAAAATAAAAGTAAGTAAAAATATATGGGCTACCGCCCAACTAGTGCTTTATTTAATGTCATAGTTCGACAATACCTCTCAAATCACCAAGGAGGATGAGTCCACCCACGACGACCTTTGGCATCCACCATATAGACTTTTCTATGCTGAATCGTAGTGTTGAGCTCAGAAGGAGATGACTTACTGCTGATTTCACCATCTTGTTTTCTCGCTCCTATTCGAGCTCGATTTTCTCATCCTTAGGATCCACCTCATCCAGCATTTCTTCCTTTTCAACTGAAACCCAGTTACACTCCGGCTGCTTCTTGCTTTTTTTTATCATGAAGGTAATCTTCTCTTCATTTCTACGGAGTGTTATCCCCTACCTTCTCACATCTATGAGGGCCGCACTAGTGTCGAGAAACTCACGCTCCAAGATCATGGCCATGTTCTCGTTTCCTTTAATCTCATGTACCACAAAGTTTGCAGGAAAAATAAGATAACCCAAGCAAAGGAGTACATCTTCAACAATACCTTTGGGCGCGACATATTCCGGTCCTCCATTTTCTAGGTGATTGTGGTTGGCCTCATATCTCCAATCTCCAACTTCTTATCGATCGAGTATGGCATCTAATTATTGCTAGCACCAATGTCACACGATACTCACTTGAACTACTATCCTATAATCTGTATAGGGATAGAGAAACAACCCTGATCACATCTTTTGATAGGCACTTGCTTTTACAGCATCAAGTTGCACTCCTCATGAATCCTCACTATTTCATTCTTCACAAATTGCTTCTTCTTGCTCATTCGCTTCTTGAGGAATTTCATGTAGTATGGGATATCTCGAAGAGCTTTGACTAAGGGTATGTTGATGTTGACCTTCTTCAAGTTTTCCACGAATCTTGCCAACTTGGAGTCTTTTTCTTCTTTGCAAACCTTAGGGGGAATGGCATTGGAGGTACAGGATCAAGCTTTTCTTTCTCTTTCTCGCCTGTAAAGGCCTTCTATTTCAACCGAGGTGGAGCCAAATCGATCACTACATCTGGGTTTTTGCATCGAACACACAGGGACTGTGTAACGGAATTATTCCTTGTACTAGTTGTAGTTTTCAAATCACAATTGTTTGAGTAACTTGAAAATAGAAAATAAAGGGTTTTGAAAGACAATAATAAAAGAGACAAATTCCAGGGCAGATAATCAATTCATCAACATGCAATTTCATCAACTCAACAATGGGGAATAATTAGATTCAAATGGATTAAACTCTGTGTTTGGCAGTTTAAACTAAGATTACTAATGTGTGACTATATTCTCTCGGTCTCAAGAGCACAACATTAATCAATCTCAATAGTTGTCTAATTAAATCCTACAATTTGAATCTTCCTTTTAAGGCAGAAAACAAATGCATTCAATTCTCTCTTCCTATTATTAATTTTCACCTCTCGGTCCTTCAATTAATAACTACAACCCTAGATTAATTTCATCTCTCGATCCTTCGTTAATTCTAGATTCAATTTGAATTAAAACCAAGAATTAAACCATGCTATAGAGTCGAATCAATTAATCATGCATCAGAAAGATTATCAAACCCTAGAATTTGCTAGGGTTTCTAGCCACTAAACATGATTAGAAATAAAGAACACATATTATTAAATTCATAAAATACCTTACAAGGACAATAGGAACCTTGAAAGTCTTCAAAAACTCCAATGCTAATTAAAATTAAAGTGTAAAGATAGATAAATTTTAAGACCTAAGATTGTTGTATTTATAGAGGAGAAAATACATCTCAGCAAGGTATTGGGCTAAAATACTGAAAATATCCAATTTGGGTGAAATTCCCTTTTCCAGCCTCGGTGTCGATCGACAGGCTGCGTGTCGATCGACACGACTGCAAGTTGACATTTACACCACAGCCTTCATCTTGATCGATCTTCAATCTTCGTGTCGGACGACATTCGGGGTGTCGATTGACACGAATGTCAATCTCCAACCTTTGTGTCGCTTGAACCTCCTTCAACTTTTGGCCTCTATTTGACCCTCTATGTCGATCGACGTACGGGTTGTCGATTGATACAGAGGCATTTCTATGGATTTTTCCATCTTTTGATCAACTTCACATCCTTTCATCACATTTAGACCCAAAAACCTACAAAACTTAACATAACAAGCATAACATCATCTATAATGCACTCATGCATGAATAACTAATAACCTAACCTAATTGCACTAAAACAAAGGAGAAAAACATAGATAAGTGAGTGTAAATATGAGCTTATCAGAGCCCAATATGATATTAATCTACAAAGAATCACTGATGTTACCAACATACACAATATAATTCTTCATGAGTGACCTCATATACATCACATGCACCCACACCTTATCACTATAAACCACTTTGCAGTTCACAATTTTCATTATGAACTTAGATCTAATAGACTGATCCAGCATGCTATAAGTCTTCATTAGATCTCTCCAAATCTCAATCACATCAACACAATATTGATACTTTAGTCGAAGCCTCTCGGACATGGATGATCTGATCAATGAAAAAAGCTTATCATTGCTCTCATTCCATCTGTCAAAGAACAACTTCCTTGAAGAATCAGTAGATTCAATTGAATCTGCAGCTAGTCGTGGTAACGGTAAGACAAAAGCAGTCTTGCCAACAAACATAACTTGCTCCATAAGCCATTTCCATTCTAGGAAATTTGGACTATTCAAGGGATTTTGTGCCAATATATTAATAAAATTAATGATAGACATATCTGAAAACAAATAAATGGATTAATATAAGAACATACATACAGAACGATTGAAACTAATATACAAAGTAACCTTTAGATAAAATAATACAATTTGTTTCCTCCAATTGCCCAAGTAAATTTACTGCAAGCTACTTGAGTAGACGTTTACGATAAACCACTCAACTAGACCTATCGAGACCCTTTAATTTCATACCATACTAGGTATCTGTCGACAAAACAAATTAATATTTGAGATAATTAAGACCATATTCACCTATCTTGAGCAGGGACATCATTCATGAGTAATACTCAGGTAACATCTAAGCCAAAATTAACCACAATCCTAACTCGGGATAGTAAAACTGGAAATTTGTCGTATGTACTAAACTCATGTCGAAGGCCTTTTACATCCTCCGTTATCTCATTTAAATTAATTTTAGAAACTTGTGAAAGTTGTCTCAATGCAAGCTACGTACTTGAGTAGACTTTGCTCAGAGGTTCCCACTTCTCATCTGAAAATAAATGTTTTATTTAGAAGTCTCATCGCATTAGAACTGGAAAGAGGTGTTCTCACACAAGCTACTTGAGTAGACATTTACGCTTGAATTCTCTCACTTCTACTGAGAAACCAAATGCGTAGAGGTCTAGTGACTTTAAATAAAATTAAAATCAAGCTTAGTATTTTGATTCTAAAGGTTCTATTCACACACATTATTTTTATGTCCTCATAAATTATGTGGCATCTAAAACTCCATCATTAATTAATATGATCCAGGAATTTAAAGAATAAATTTAAAACATAAAAAAAAACACATAAAACATGTTTGAACAGTAAATAATGAAAGCAGTAAATAGGCTTAACATTTAATTTACAACATGCTTTAACAATAAATAATAAAGCAGTAGCATGCTTTCCTATTATTTACCTAGTGCGCAAATAATAAATCATATCATACGAGAATCACATAAATATTCTTGTGGCCCCTCAGATGCGTTTACAAGGGACATAAAATTAAATTTATCTATTACAAGATTTAATTTGATAGATTTTCAAACTGTGCCTCCGACTGTTCAACTTTGAAATCTGATCTTGATGGAAATTTAGGCTTTTAGGATTTGGGCCCAATACTGCGAAACTAGGGTATCACGACTTGTTGTAAATGCTAGGGTTTGCAACGGGCTCGAACCCACACAACGTGGCCCAACTCCCACCAAAACCCTAGCAGCCGCAACAGCCACCACCTGTCATTGCGTCCCGTCATAAACACGCAGACATACGCGCGCATGCTACCTCCTTGATCACTGTAATTTCTACAGATAAATTGCAGACACAGTGGAAAATAAATTTATAAGAGTATCCTAAGGTTGTCAAACCCAGAGGAATTGTGTAACGAAATTATTTCATGTACTAGTCATGATCCTAGAATATATTGTTTGAGTCGACAGAAATTAGGGGTTTTGGGTTTGGGAAAATAAAGAAAACAGAACTGAAAATTAAAGATTTTGAGAAATCAAATTAAAGGGACAGGGACTCTAGGGTGAACTATTAATCAAAACACATATCAATTAATTAACTTGCATTGGTGGGAAATCATAATATACTACAACTTCTTGGTCAAACAATTATAGTCTAGGTTACTAGTATGCGAATGTATATGCTTTGTCGGCCTCAATAACACAATACTAATCAACCATTCATAAATCCACAGATTAACCATACAATTACTATCTTCCCCTATGACAGATATTCTAATTGTATTTGAATTTCTTTTCCTGTTATTAATTTTCTATTTTCAGTCCTTCAATTAACAACTATAAACCTAGAATTAATTTTATCTTTCAATCTGATTAATTCTCAATCCTAACAATTCAAACAGGAATTTGAAACCAAGCAATTCAATATTAATCAATTATACAAGCATTTGATTGATATTCATTGCCCTAGAACCCACTAGGGTTTGTAGCCACACATCGCAGATTAAAAACCAAAACAAAACATATTATTAAAGTGCATAAAAATAACTTACAAGAAAATAAAGGTTCGTGCGGGAAAAATAAAATATGCTGAATGTTGAAAGTGGTAAAGTATGATATAGGATGATATATGATGAATAAAACTAAAAAATAATACCTATTTATAGTTGTGGATGTGTATCCTATCAAATCTAGGGCTGGAGATATGATTTGATTCGAATTTAATGAAAAATCTCGCCAGATTGGCCGCACTTCTACCAAGGTGGGTGAGCGTCGGTCGACGCACGTGTCTTCTCCTCGGTCGAGGTCGACTCTCGCCTTGGTCGAAGTCGATCTGCGCGGTCTCACGGTTTTGGCCATAACTTTCACTCCCGAACTCTGATTGACCTGATTCCAGTTGCGTTGGAAAGCTAACTCAAAGCTCTATACATTGTCATGCGCCATTAGTCCGAATTCCTTGTGTGGAGAAACTCTTCACTGATACTCTTGCACGTCACTGCTTTCGGAACGATTTTCTAGTGAATTTAGCCTTAATCTTGCAAAAACGCACCATGACAAGCATAACACCACATATAATTGACTCATGCATGAATTATATATATAAACTTAATAAGACTACATAAAATAGTAGAAAATAATATAGATAAGTGAGTGAAATAATGAACTTATCACTCCCCAGCCACACCACTGTGCCAACTGCCTTCTTCCACTATCTGCATCATCCTCATAATCGTCATTGTTGCAGCCGTCGATCAAGGAGGTTCCAGCAAGATGAGGGAGAGCATTTGCGCTGCCCATCTGCGTGCACATGTTGTGGGCGACCCGTGTGCTGCTGGTGGGCTACCTACCTCCTCGCCGCCACCAGCTACTGGGTCACCTCCCTACACAGTGTGGCTTGCCGGAGTTGTCACTGGGAGGACGCACAATGCAGGGAAAAGAACAAGTAGTGCGGCCCAACCGTGCGATGGATAAACCTTATGGTTTCTCTTGCGTTGTCGCCACTGTGCACCGTTGTCTCCATCTAACGCCTCGCTCGCCACCTAATCATCTGCAGGAGACCGTAGCTGTGTGCAGGGGAAGGTGAGCATGGCTCAGCCGCGTGCATCAAACCGTAGTGTTTCTGTTTGCTATTGCTGTTTACCATCGTGCCTCCGCGATGTCGTCGGAAGCCACTGTGCGCAACTGCGACGTTGCGCATGGTGATCATTGTGTTTGATGATGTTCTTCATCTTCGTTCTTGTTCTTCATCTTTCCTGTATAAACTTGAATAAAATTACATAGAAAATCTATTTTATTACAATTTTTACCTATCAAATCTAACCACAAACTTTCTCATTGTAAAAAATGAATCCAAAACATAATTAAGCAAAAAACAAGAATGCCACGACAACAAAAATCATCCACGACAATTTAAAATCCACCTGCAAAAAATAAACAGACATACATATTTATTTAGTTATAATTTATCTACTGACATAGTCTAATAAACGAAACCATGGCTATATACCAAATATAGGATATGAGTCTACAATAGACAATGTGAATTATCTTCTACTATTTCTTTTGCCTTGGGTCTCTCTCAAGATATCAAAACAAATTATCCTACTAAATAAATCAAGCGAATATATGCATGCTCCTAATATTTAACTGCGAATGATGGATTAAGAAATACCTCAACTCCAGATGCGCTATTGAGTTACACCAAAGCTGAGATAATTAATCACCTTCTCTCTTGGTGGAGCCATCCTATTTTCATTCTCCTCTCTCACAATTGTATTATGTATTCTATACTATGTACTGAATATGTTGTATGTAGATCTGAGAGGAGAAGACCTTTTTTTTAATATGATACATCAATTAAACACTCACACATCCAAATGTCCTCGGGGAAGTTAGAACTCATGACCTCTCAGTTATAGACAAGGTGCTTTGACCACTACACCCCGAGTGAAGGGACATAAGAAGTCATTTTATAGTAATAGGGTTGTATACCTTAATGCTAATGGGCCCATAGCAATTTGTTGGCCAAACTAGGGATCAAATGCGAATAAAAAGTGGGTCCTCATTAATTAATTATCTCATTGATAAACCCTAAACATAATTAAATATTGATTTGTTTTCACCAAAGAAATCAATGTTGACTCACCCCTTTATTACCACGTTATTAGGAATGAGTTGCATTAGACTTGTATGATCCACATGTTTAAAGTTCTAGACATTCACTAATTAATTTGGCATATGATAATTAGTCGTAAATAATTGATCTCTTATTTCCTGAGTAGTACCACTCATCTATTTTCACTTATGCTTGAATCAATGATTCAACCTACAAGACTTAGCATAAAGAACTTTGTGAGCTCGTCAAGGAATGTCAAACGGATGTGATTACCTACATGTCCAGTCTAAGTAGACCTTATACAAATTGTCAATACCCCGCAACCATAAATCAAAATGTGGTCAATTTATGTATGAACCTTAGCCTTCTATTAGGTTTAAGATCAGAGCAAGTACATTAGAGATCTGACTCATTCATATGTCAATGAGAATGACTCACCTAACTGTTGATCGCATCAATACATGAAGATGTACCGATACATCAAGGAGCTAGGATGAGATCACTTATATACATTGATGTGTCACAACTTAAACAAACACCCTATACATGAGTTGTCTCAGCTGTGATCCGATTTATATCTCACTCGGTCAAATGACTCATACGATCCTCTGTGATCTCCTACACACCATATGATAATCAATATCAGTGAGATAATTGTATATAGTTGTTCGTATTGTATGTTTTGTTATATCAGATAGCGACTATGTTAATGCAACACAAATTTGAAGACCAATATATCAAACGTTTTATTGTTATGAATATACTTAATCATAAATGCTTTCAGTATACAATCCCAACATAAGGTACTGTACCATCTATTGACATGACGCCAAAGCTTCGTCGCAGTAGGATATTTTTTGGTAACCGAAACGATACATGTTCGTGGGAGAATCTTCGAACTTGATCTCGAAAGATGGACTGGATGACACTGACCCATGGACAAATGATGAAGCTGTAAATGATAAAGATGCGGAAAAATAACGCAAAGCCATGGATTCAGAAATTGAATCAATTACCGCTATGGATATATACCATAAATCTGTGGTTCAAGTAGCCCATCCTATTCACTAGGGGTGTGCACGATTTGGTTTGACCATTTTGAAGGTTGAAGTACTGCCCAAATCAATCGATACAGTTTGAAGTTTTCACAAAACCGGTCAAAAAGTTATTCTAAATAAACTTGATCAAATCATATTAAAATAGTTTGGTTCAACC
This sequence comes from Plectranthus barbatus, assembly GCA_026898455.1. Taxonomy (NCBI): domain Eukaryota; kingdom Viridiplantae; phylum Streptophyta; class Magnoliopsida; order Lamiales; family Lamiaceae; genus Plectranthus; species Plectranthus barbatus. The sequence continues at coordinate 102,752 of JAPKLW010001288.1, forward strand.
GACTTAAATTGTTTGAAAAATTATTCGGCTAATAGGGGAAACAATAAAATTAATATATCATTTTGAACATTTTGAAAAATAATTCAACAAATGAACCAAATAATAAAACTAATGTAAATATATTTTGCATATCATCAATTATAAATCAAAGAGAAGTCAAACAAAAATGAGGTTGTAGTTGCAAGAAATACGAAAATAAATATTGATTTCGAGGGGTGGAATTTGAAAGAATATAGACATCCAACATATATATCAATATGACTGATATTTATAACTTTTTTCAAATAATATTTAATTAATATTATTATATATAAAATAATAATATACATACGACCAGTTCGACAAAACAGTGAGTTTTACACTTAAACTATCAGTCAAATCAAATCATATGGTTTGAGATTTTTCAAACTAACGAACCAAATTATTTTTCTCAAACTAGCCAAATCGACCAAATTAATTTGGTTTGACTAGTGCCGGTCAAATCGTACACATCCCTAAGAATGACCCAGATCAATGCCCTTAGACTATCACCATTCATAACCTAACTCAACCAAAACTTTAATAAATACCACATATACAATCTACAACTTAATCTAATTTCAATTCTCGTCAAGTCTTAACCCAACCTGAAATATATTTTAATTTTTACTTTAATTTTTAATGTATATTATAAAATCATTTTTTATTAAATTTAAAATATCTAACATAAATAATTTGATTTATCTGGACCCATAATTTCCAATACTTAAAAATATATTAGAGCTAATGATGTGATAAGAAATGCGTAGAGAATGAAGAGTTTTAAGTATGGTATGAAAACATATTAATATTACACTCTATTTATAAAGAAAAAATATGAATTTTAGTATAATTCATTATCTAATTACAAATTATCTCCAATATTAGTCATTTAAAATTTGTGTCACCCAAATTTAGTAACCAACCTATGATTGGATGATCTAAACTAGGGCAAGGGCATGAATGGGATTTTTTTTATTTTTTTTTAATTTTTTTTTAAAATTTCCACTACATTTCGTAGTATTCCATGACCTTGCAACGGATGTTGCTGTGAGCAGTAGTCTAAAAACCCCAATCCCTCGCAGTTTTCGTTAAACCCTAGCTCTGCCATCTCTCTCTCCTCTTTTCCCTATGTTCCAACTCGCGCACGGAGCGCAATGGATATTGATGGAGGCGGGGAAGCTGCGGAATTGTCTTCTAGGCAGATGCAAGTTCGCTTTGTGACAAAGCTACAGCCACCGTACAAAGTACAGCAAGCAACTCTCTCCATACCTGCCAACTTCACTCGCTTCGGCCTCTCTGCGCTCGTCAACAAGCTCCTCGCTGCAGGTGTATTTTTTTTTTTTTTAGTTTTTTATAATTTTGGCTGAATTAGGGAGAAAGTCAGTTTGTGTACAGAGATTATGAGTGTCTCCACGCCTCCACGGTCGAGTCGTATGACGCGATTTTAATGCTCTTTATTTGTGTATTATTATTCGGTATATCAGGGGATTCGGATTGGAAATCAGAGCCTTTTGATTTTCTCATTGATGGAGAGCTGGTTCGCTTGTCACTTGAGGAGTTCCTTCTTGCCAAAGGCATTTCTGCCGTAAGTGTTCTTATTCTTCTTCTTCTGCTACTTACCTTAAAATACTTCGGAGGCACTTAGTGCTGTCTTTATACTGCCTACTTTAGATATTTTGAGATGTGGTTCTCAATTTAGGAATAGCGGGGAGCTTGTGACAATTATTTGGCGATTGGTAACTACTTGATGACATCTAGTTTTTGCGTCACATTGGGTGTTCTATTCTGTCATCGGAATAGATGTGTCAAATCTTGTTGAACCAGTATGTGTATTCTTATACTTGATCCACCATGAATGTACATCTGAAAGAAAGTATTCCTTTTTGTTCAGCATTTGACACTTTAAATTAAGGGTTTTTGATACAATCACGGATAGTATCAAGGATAGGGACACTTTAAGCTGCCTAAACTCCAAAGAAATAGAGAGAAAGAAGCAGAGAGAATCGAGGGAAGGATAGAACTTGGTTAATTCATTTCATAATTTTCTCTATAACAATATGCATACATATATAGAGCAAACATTTTAAAACCTAATGGGCCATTCATGAAATGGGTTGGTCCATGTTCTTATTTAATACCCCTCCATCCCAACATAATAGACTAGACCCTCTTATCAAATTGGGCGTCTTAACTAAATTGACCCCTTTCTAAAAATGACAATTTTTTCACACTCAACAATAAAAATTTAATTTCACTAACTCATTCTACACTCACAACTCTTAATTCCCGTACCGAAAAGAAAGGGGACAATTGGCACGGGACGGAGGGAGTACTAATCATGCCTGCATAGTTGGACTCAAAGAGTTGGGCTCGTGCGTATCATTCCCCAAGCCTTCAAAACCACCTTGTCCTCAAAGTGGACTCAATATTGGCCGGAAAATGCGAGCACCCTCTACCTCCAAAAATATTTCAACTTCCTCAACTCCGTAGATAACTTTCTTGTAGCTCGACATATAGGAATATCACCTCCGGGGTCAAAAATAAAACAAGATTCTTCAGCCATCGAAAGATTGACACCATCAGTGAATTGCTCATCAAGACTTGGCTTGCCATATGCCCATGAAATTGTGAACCACCACTCACTTGCATAATGTCCATGTCACTCGACTCAACCACTACATCCATTTTTCCTCCGAAAATAGATAAGCAAACTTCAAGCCTTCGGGTGCAGTCACGATCTTCAGCACAACCCGATTCAAGAACGTTGCTTTGGCATTATCTTCACTTCTTTTCTTATATCAATAAAACCATATAATTTAAAAAAAATATCCAACTCTAGATTTACTTCATCTTTTTTTCCATCTATGCAAATGACCTCGAGTAACACTATTGCATTCTTTGAACTAAGAATGCATTTCGCCCAACCGCATTATGGTGTCTACTTCCCGTAGTATTTGTTATCCCTCGAAGAACCGAACAATCATATGATGTGTTCAATTTCACAGTTGTATCCTTAAGGAATCAACCAACAAATGAAAGAACTAACAAATCACTTAGAATGTAACAACTAGAAAGCACCATAAACAAGCTATCACCAACACTTGGAATCACAACAAAAAGATTACCTCCTGGGTCAGCAACTGAAACCGAGTTTTGGGATTTCACTATAGTTGCAACAATTTTGCAACTAAAATTCACTTGTTTATGCCTACTTCCAGTATTGTTTCTTCTCAGTTTTAGCATCATCACTATAAGGATAGAACATATCATCTTCAATAGGTTTGTTCATGGGTATATACAACACATTAAGTAAACCATCACCAGCCTGGAGTAAGGGAATCTCAAAAGAACCACTCCCTGGGTCAAAAGCTAGCAGAGCCTCACTCATTTTGTTTTCAATTCAAGCCCCTCATCTATAGATGCCCAAGCTGCATAGAAAGATTGCCTACAAATTCACATTCTAAACTCTCTATCGAACAATTTATCAAACAACTTCAAGGTAAATGAAATGACTTGAATTTCAACTTTGATCTTTTTCGTCCCCTTCCAATCAACAGTGGTGTATCCCCTCATTGATATAAAGATGCATGAAGTATCGTTGCTTGGATTGGGCGCAACTTCGTTCTCCCATCTTTGGTCCAAAAACAGAGGTGAGTGAATCCAAAGCCAGCAATGTGATTTTTTGTTTGTGCTACTGATAGAAGCAGAAACGGCCCAGTCACGATAAACCGTGAATAATTAAAAATCTTATTGCTTAATAAAAATTAAACCCTAATAGGGATTTAAATACCCCAAAACCATATCTAAAATATCTTAAAGATCTTCCCTAAATCAAATCTATCAAACTAAGAGATAATATCTTTCCTAAATCAAATCTAATCAAACTAGGAAATAAATAACTTAAAATAAATAACTTAAGACAATTAATTAAAAATCAAAATCAACTAAATAATTCCAAAATTGCAATGCACGCTACTGCGCCTCTCCGACTCGTTCTTGCCTACAGTAAACCCGCAAAGGCTGCGGCTCCCCGTCGCCCACCAATTCACGATCCTGCTCTCTATCAGCTACATAGGAGTTTGAAACCCATCCACGGGCAACGACATTAAGGATCGTGGGTTGCTTTCTACTTCTTCATTTTCCACAACATCTTTATCTCCTACGAACTTATCGACACTCATTTTTATCTCATCTTCATTAAAAACCTCCTCAGTTGCTGGGGCCAATTCATCAGTTTCTCATCTGAGTTTCTACTTCTCCAAACGGTGGCAAGTCGTCTTTTAGTATAATTCTCTTTCTTCTAGATTCCAATTCTTCAAATCGGGTTGAGACATTGTTCATCAACCTTTTGAATACTGAATCATAAATAGAGAAACCATAATGTTGTTAAAACTGGAATCGAAACTCGGGCCACATAAATAGTTGTTTGGTTGCCAGAGAACATAGAAACCAGTCATCTGCTTCCCCTTCCTTGTGATACAAGATGAGTCACACTCGCCATTCCTTAGAGGTGTTGTAAGAATCGAAGAGACTGTCTATTTAGAAAGACAATCTGTGTCACAACTGTCGAACACTCGCACTTTCGATTCCATGGCGTTGAAAATCTGGGTGTACAGATCGACTGCGGAAGAGAAATATGGTGCAGTCATCTCTCAACGAGAGCAACTGTTAATACGACCTTAAATCGTATCAAGAAAGAAGACACTTCGAGCGGTCTCTTACTCCACAGATACGAGCTGTTCGAGTAGCTCACACTAAAGAAATGGTAGAAGGAAGAGAGGAGATGAGGAAGAAGATGATACTGCTTAATTCATTTCCTTTCTTTCATTACACAATAGCATATATATACTAAGCATAATTATTAACCTAAATACTTGGGCCTATAATAATAAGTATTTGGGCCATGACTTAGGTTTTGTGTATCAGTTTTTCTGGTATCGGCATTAGACAACATGATTCACAATGGTACGGGATCGTATAGTGTAGGCGGAAAAAGCAATGAAGTTGTACATGTCCAAAACCTAATATTTGAAAAAATATCATGAAACTAGACAAAAGATAAAGTTTTTTGACGACAAGAAAAAGGTAATATTATCTCTTTTTTAGTGGGATGAGGAAATGTTTCTCCCATCAGATTGCTTGATAAACTGCTTACTGAATATTAAAAATGTAAAAGTGCATTTTCTCTATATTTATTGTTTGTTTAATACTGATTATTTGTGATCTGTTACAGGAAAAAGTACTTGAAATTGAATATATTAAAGCCGTAGCTCCTAGGAAACAAGAACATTCTTTGCATGATGACTGGGTTAGTGCAGTTGATGGTTCCAATGATAGGTATGCATATAAATAATTCTAGAGTGTGTGTATGCGCATGCAAATGTTAGTTGTAGGCCATCATTATCTGGTGATATAATTTTGAGCAGTGTCCATTAATACACTCGAGAAATGAGTTGAGTTCTGTTTTTTGTCAATTAGGTACATTTTGACGGGATGTTATGATGGTTTCGGAAGGTACTTTCTTAAATCCTTAAATATGTCTCTTTTTATCCTCTCAATTAGGTCCTCTATAGTGCACTGATGTAGTATTGTTTTTCAGAATATGGAAGGCTGCTGGAATTTGTACACACGTACTTGATGGACATTCTGGCCCTTTGACTTCTGTTTGTAATTTGATTTCCAAAGGTAAGAAGGGTCCTATCTTGTTAAAGATTAGATTTCTTGTGAGTATTATGTGATTAACTCCAAATACGTATTATACATTATTTTGTGTTTTTCCCTTTTTCCGTTTGCAATATATCAACACTTAAACAGATAATTCGGGATACTTGTGTATTTCTTGTAACTGCTCTGTTGAAACTATTTTACTTGGAAGAAATTAAAAGGGTTAGTTGCGTATGTTAACAAAACTCTTCATTGTTTTTGATGAAGGTAAGGTGATAAGGAACTATTAATGCAGAACTTCCTCAAATGAGGCCCTCACAAAAGTATAACTCTTGATGCTTTTCTCTAGACTCAATTCTAATACTAGGAAGGAAACCCTGGAGGCCATGCATGAAGTGCAACCCGTGCATTTAAAAGCCCTTATTTAATAACTCAATTTAATAATAAAAATACTAATTAATCTAAAACTTACTCTGAAATATAACATAATGACAATATAAACTCAGAAAACCATCTCTAATGATTTGCCACATTGTGAGGTTCTAGGGTAAACATTTTCCAATCAATCCGCCGCACTCTTCTTGCCTCTATCAATTACTCCCTCTCCCGGAACAACCTTGTCCTCAAGGCTGAACGTAGGAAATTGACCCCATTTATTCCCTTCGTTCAACCACGTCGCATTCTCAACCTCTAATCCTTGCCGTTTCACCAACACCTGATCCACTTTTTGTCCCTCTTTTACTACCTGTCAACGTTCCAGAGTCTCAACTGGTTTATATGGTGGTTCAACAGGATTTCAGATGGCAGAACCGGAGATGCCAACTCGTTGCCAATGGCTTTCTTTAACAATGAGATATGAAACACCGAATGGATGTTGGACCCTTTTGGTAGCTGCAATCAATAAGCCATAGCTCCAACTCGTGCTTCTACCAGAAAAGGACAAAATAGAGAGGAGTAAGCTCGGCATTCTTACCTGTGAACAACGATATCTGGCAATAGGGTCTGAATTCCAAGAATACCAAATCGCCCCCCACAGAAATCTCCACATGCCGTCTGTACTTATTAGCTTCTTGCACCATTCGCTGTTGTGTGCGCTCTAGATGGAAACATAGATGTGACAGAATCTCATCGCGAGAGCACAAGGAATTAGGCACCGCTGGTACTCTGATTTCTCAGGGCAAAAAGGTAGTGAGCCGAGGTGGTGGTCGGCTATAAGCAACCTAAAACAGAGGTGCTTGCCGCCGTATGAAACCCCGTATTGTAGCAAAATTTTGCCCAAGACAGACACTTATACCAACATTTGGGTCGCTCCAAGGAACAACACTGTATATATGCTTCCAAACAACGATTCAGTACCTCCATTTGGCCATCGGTTTCAGGATGGTAGGCAAAACTCATCTTCAAAACTGTTCCTGAATTGTGAAGTAACTCGCACCAAAAAGAGCTAAAAAATATAGGATCTCGGTAGAAATGATCGAGCAGGGAATGCTATGTAACCGAACCACATCCTTAATGAAAATTTCAACCTCCTTATGCAGTGAATGGGTGGCAAAGAGGAAGTGTACATACTTGGAGAATCTTTCGATCACCAATAAGCAATTAACTCCACCCGAACGAGGCAATCCACTAATAAAATCCGTACTTATATGTTAGTAACAAAAATCCAAGAATCAACGAAGAGTCTTCGTTGCCCAAAGCAACCCACGACTAACCTTAATTCAATTCTTTAATAATCCAAAGTTTAACCCTAATTGAGGTTTAAATACCCTCTCTAAACAAATTAAGGAAATAACTCAAATAAAGTAACATTAATTAAATCGACCCAAAATAATTAAATCAGCTAAATAATAAATTGCCTACGAATGTAGGCTCAGTCCCGTCC
>JAPKLW010001288.1:110328-146580 GCA_026898455.1 Plectranthus barbatus
GGAAATAACTCAAATAAAGTAACATTAATTAAATCAACCCAAAATAATTAAATCAGCTAAATAATAAATTGCCTACGAATGTAGGCTCAGTCCTTTCCCCTTCTGCGATACACTAGCAACAGCCTCGTCCCCTTACTCGCCTCCAACCTTCGCTCCACATCATTATATCTTCCCAAATAGCTGTTGGAATCGGTAAGGGCTGAAGCAATCCTGGGTGGGACTTCGACTCCACTTTATTCCGCTGACATACAATGCATTCTGCCACAAACTTAGTCACTCTTTGCATCATCATAGGACACATTGGCCGCCAACCTGCGATAAGTCCAATATGCTCCAGCATGGCCGCCCACCGGCTTGGAATGGAATTCAGATAAGAGTTTCAGAATCCAAATAGATGGTGCTGGAATAACCAAACGGCCGTTATAAAACAAGACACCATATGACCACACAATGATTTGGAGCTGCACAGTCTTCTTCCAATGCCCGAATAATCACTTGCAATTCTGACTCTCTCCAAACCTCCTGTAAATTTTTCCAATCCAGCCGAGACAGAGCATCTGCGGCGCAGTTCGGGCTGCCTTCCTTGTACATAATTGTGAAATCATATCCCAGAAGCTTTGCTGCCCAATTTTGTTATACTAGTGTGGTTAATGCCTTGAGAGCAGATGTCGGAGTGATCTCTGATCTGTACGCACAATAAACCACAGCCCCAATAAATAAGGCCAGTGCACTGCAAGCACCAAAGCCATGAGCTCTTTCTCGTATGCTGATTTAGAGAGGTGTCGGCCTTGTAATGCCTTGCTGAAATAGGTGATAGGCCTATTCTTTTGCATAACAGCGCCAATTCCCCTACAAGAAGCGTCGCACACCACCACAAATTCCTCCGAGAAGTCTGCCATAGTGAGAACTGGTACGGTAGTGAGTGTCTATTTCATTTCATCCATGGCTATAGCGACTTCATTTGGCCAAGTCCATGTCCCTTGATTCTCTTTCTCTAGAAGGCCGGTCAGCAGCACTGCTAATTTGCCACGGTTGTACACAAACCGGCGGTAGTAACCCCTTCAAGCCGTGAATGGATCGGGTCCATTCGAACTCCATCGTGCGTGTTGAATTATCCCACATTGGCCATGGACCTGAGAATATATCATTGTATAATGGTGAAGCTCCCCTCTCCTTACAAGCCGGTTTTGTAGGGAGAGATTGGAATCTTTATATGGTATCAGAGCTAGGTTCAGTTCGATCTGAGACCCGATTTATCCCGATTATGAGACCCGACTTATCCCGATGATGGGATCCCCGTGAAGCTCCACGCTGTGCGTGAGGGGTTGTGTTGAATTATCCCACAATGGCCATGGAACTGGGAATATATCACTGTATAATGGTGAAGCTCCCCTCTCCTTACAAGCCGGTTTTGTAGGGAGAGATTGGAATCTTTACAATACCACATGACCCAAGTATTCCACTTCCTAAGTGCCTAACACACACTTCTTGGGATTAACCGTTAATTATTAGATTGAAGGATGTGAAAAACCTGGTGAATTGTCCATGTACTATAAATTAATATATCATCATAGAAAACCAAGACATAATGTCGGAGTAGAGGCCTGAAGATGTCATTCATCAAACTCTAGAATGTGGCCGGTGCATTGGTGAGGCCGAATGGCATCACAAGAAACTTGTAGTGGCCCGAGTGAGTGCAGAAGGCTGTTTTCTGAACATCCGAATGTGCTACCCTGATCTGATGGTAACCTGCCCATAGATCCAGCTTGAAAACCACTTGGCACCATGTAGTTCGTCCAATAACTCCTGAATGACGGGGATATGATATTTTTCAGGTACAGTAGCAGCATTTAGGGCCCGATAATCCACACAAAATTGCCACGAGCTATCCTTCTTTTTCACCAATAATACAGGACTGGAATATGGACTGTTGCTCGGTTGAATAATACCTGCTGCCAGCATCTCCTCCACTAGGTGCTCCATCTCATCTTTTGGCATATGATTGTACCTGTAAGGTCGCACAGAAATCGGTTGAGTTCTTGGCTTCCACTGGGTGTGGTGGTCATGCACTCCGGAGGGTGGCAGACTCGCGGGGTCCCGAGTGACCTCCGGTTATGTTTGAATAATTTTTGCCAATTTTCTCCGTGCTGTTTTTGAATATAATCTGGATGCTGAATTTACCGTTCCCCTCGGCCGTAAATGTACATCGTCGTCGGAAGGAGGTTGCAGTTGACGGCTACCACAATTTTGGTGGGTCATCGCAGGATTTCCTTATACGGTTTGAGGCCTCATGTGCATATTAAATCTCAGAGTCAAATGTGCTCAATTCTCCTTGATCTCCCCTAATGCTGCCAACCACCAGACCCCAAAAATAACATCAATGTTGCTGAGGGCAAATACACAACTCACCTTAGTTTGATAGTAATGGTAATATCCTCGCAAAGTCCCTGAGTTCAGACTCATGATCCATCTCCTAATACCATGGCGAATTTAATAACTTTATTGGAGATAAAACAGTGGGTCACCCCACTATCAATCATCAATACCACTTTCTGGTTCTGTATCTCGCCTGTCAACTTCAGAGTCATGGGGGCCATCGAACCCGAACATGGTTAGGACCGAGCGCTGCATCAGCTGTTCATTATCCTCTGGTTGCTGCTCGTCCAGTATTGCGCCGTTCCCCTTTATTTCCAACTGATCGTCAGCCTCCTCTTCTTCGGCATTTCCTATCAAGATGTGTACTGTTTTCTGGGGCAACGATGAGTTGGAGTATTCCGTTGTCCACAGCGAAAACATGTTTCTGCCGCTCGATATTTCTGGAACTCCGCATTTGACATGTTGGAAATTCCCTGGGGTAGATGATCCCTATGAACTATGAAGTTGCCGTCGATCCATTCCCCTGTGAACTCAATGCTGATCCGTTCCCCGAATTCTGGACCTTAATATTTCCGCAGAATGTAGGTCGCCAGAATGTTGACGTGCGCGGAACAAAGTTTCCCCCAGAAGTCACAGGGGTCGCTGATGCCACCGGGTCTGTCGCCCGATCCAATTTCTGGGCCATTTAATTTCCGTGGAGTAGTCTTTGATAGCCATGTCCTGCCTCTGCCCCCTAAGCTGCAGTAATGGGCGTCTGAGAAGTCAGGAATTTGTGATACCCTATTCTTGAATGCTGCGATGTGTCTGTCTTACTGAGGCCAAGCATTCATAAATTCTTCAGGATTGATTTGTTACCGAAGAAAATCAATAACTCATTTTGGAAAGCCATCCAACCGATGCCTGGTATAACTGTATGAGCAGTTGGTACCAGGATATTGTCGAACCCTGTCATGGCAATCATAGGGACCTCCATCCTTTGCTGGTTCGGTATTTTGTGCACCACAGAAGTATTGCTCGGCCCTCGCAAGCCAAGCACGTGCATCCGTCCCGTCAAGATTCGGCAGTTCCATCTTTCCCAAGATTGAACCCTGCTGCTGTCTCCCCTACGGTCTCCACTTCTTCCGGCGCAGAGTTCGCGAAGCTGTTGCCGACTGTAGGGCCTCAAGACGCGCTGCCCCTGCTTCCCTTCGCAAGGAGCTCTTCGATCCTTGCCATCCACGCCCGCTGTTCCGCAGACGCAGCCTCAAACTTCCTGGCTGCCGCCTTTTGTTTGGGTTCCAGCGACTCCACCTTCTCCGTCTTCTCCTCCAACCGAGCGTCCGAATCACCTCTTGTGGTCACCATCTTCTTCCACGTTCACCATACCAAATTGATGAAGGTAAGGTGATACGAACTATTAGTGCAGAACTTCCTCAAATGAGGCCCTAACAAAAGTATAACTCTCGATACCTTTCTCAATCGTTCAGACTCAAGTCTAATAAAAATACAAGCCCTTATTTAATAACTCAACTTAATAATAAAAATACTAATTAATCTAAAACTGACTCTGAAATATAACATAATAAAAATATGAACTCAGAAAACAATCTCTAATAATTCGCCACATTGCGAGGACCTCGTGTAAACACTTTCCAAACTGCTGTACTCTTTTTGCCTCCATCAGTTTTTGCGATTACAACACGTTGTAAATTTTGGCAATTATGACAAAGTTTTGGAAAATTATGCAATGATAACACAATTTTTTAGAAAAATAAAATTATAATAAATATTGTATTTCTCTATTTACACTCAAGATTCTTTTTCCCTCAAACTCTCATACAATTAAAATAATATTTTATTTTAATTTGTATAAAAATTTGAAATTCAAAAAGTTTATATAGCTAGGAACTTTACAAAATACAGTCAAGTCAAAGTTTTTAATTTTATTTCCTTTTAGTTTTCATTTATAATTGACTTCAAATATTTATAAATGTAAAACTTTCAAATGTTGTGTTATAATTGCAAGATTTTGAAATATTGTGTGATATTGTTAACGTTAAAGTTGTTTTATAATTGCAAGTTTTTAAAAAAGTATGTTGTAATTGCCAAAACTAAGAAAGTATGTTATATTTGCTGATTTCTAAAAGTTGTGTTATTGTCCGCAATTATCCCAAAATAAAATGTCTTTTGACGAGAATATGAAAAGTAACATACAGGAATGTAAGTGGCATCCTATTTGTCCTCCTTTTTTTTTTTACTAAAATCTTGGTGCCCAATGCCCATGGCAATATGCTTGATAGTGGCCTAATTTTAATGAGATACATTAAATGTTTTGCAAAGCTATTGAAGTAATATGACTTAAAATTTGAAGAAGTAATTCATGGAACATATTTATAAATTATTTATGACCATATCTTGGTGAATTATTTCTCAGCATAATTGTAATATGTGCATGATTATTTACAAGGTAATTTCTCACAGTTGATAATGTCGACAATCATGTTGTTGCTACTGCTTCAAAGGACAGGACATTAAGGTTGTGGAAGGTACATAGGAGAGTTGTCTGGCTCATTTCTTGTATTTTATGTGCCTGAGTGTTTGCTGATAATTCTTCTTGCTGAAAGTTTGGCACAGAGGACTCAATTAATCAACCAAAGAAGATAAGGTCAATCAAGATATTGCGGGGTCATACTGGTGCGGTTCAAAGTGTTGCAGCCATACCCTCTGGCGATATGGTATCTACCTTTTTTCTTCTTACTTCCTAATTCATAATCACATAATGGTTTTATGAATTTGATAATTTTTCTCATGGTCTTCTCATGTCATTAGATCTGTTCTGGTTCCTGGGATTGTACGGTAAACTTGTGGAACACAAGTGCTTCTGACACTGATGACTCAGTTTCAGTGAAAAAGAGGAAAAAAGGTGGTCAAGATGTGGAGACTCAATCAGAGGTACAGTATTGTCAGTGAGATAATATGAGAGCTCCAGAAACTGTAAACTTGGACAGTTGTTTGCAGCAAAATAGTGTATATTAAAAGCATGAGATTTTCTCCAGCTCATTCGCCATCCTTGGCCCTTGCTTAAGGGGGTTAATATTGACCAGGGACACCTAAAAATTGTATAGTAACAGCAGTAGCATGTATATTACAAGGGAGGTTATCTGAACAACAAAATGTTAAATAGTATATCTCAGTTAGTTTTTTTTTTTTTTTCCCCTTGAGCATAAATAGATTTGTGCTGAGTTTCGGTTGATAAGGTGAAATGGATAGCTATTTATGGTCATATGGGTTGTTTGGTTGAATGTTTGATGGTGATTGTATTATTCAGCATGATTAAGTAAGTGGAGAAGATAAGAATCAAATCAATTAGTTGGGGTTGGGTTGTTAATGAAAATAGGAGAATCATTAACTTAATTTTCCCCCCACCCCCTCCTATTTTACAAGCTACATTAATGGCAATAATTTTCTATTGATTCCCATTCCCTAATTTGATTACCCTCTGAAATAGAATTGATCATTTGACATAATTTGTCATATTGTTGTGCAGGGTGAAGCTTTAACAAGTCTAGTAGGACATACGCAGTGTGTATCATCAGTAGTATGGCCCCAACTTGATATAATTTATTCAGCCTCCTGGGATCATTCTATCAGAAGATGGGATGTTGAAACAGGGAAAAGTACTTTCAACTTGGTAAGTGAGATTTTACCGTTCCCCACCACCATTTTCCAATATTAGATGTCGGTAGTCTTCAAACAGATTGCAATCATAATTAGGATTCGATTTCTGATTTATGTATTCTTCTTTCCATTCTATTTCAATAGTAGCTATCTTAATATTTAGGAGCCCTTTGAGTTTCTAGTGTGGCTAATGTCTCTTCTTTTGTTTCAATACTAATTCTCATTTCTCTTGAGAACCTATTTAGTTGTCAGATTTACATAGGTACTTGTAATGACTTAAAGGAGCCATGCCTATCACTCATATTAGAGTGTCTGATATTGTGGTTTATGACTTGTGCTTTGGAAGTCTGTCTTGGTAGTCATTTTCTAAATCTTGTGTTGTTTGCTATAATCTTGAATTCTTTTTGGAGTATACAAGTGTTTACTTTCATTTACTCGACTCATTTATCTCTAGTGAAACTGTGAAAGTGGTTTTCTTCTGGCAGAAGACTTGGTAAATTCTTTGATGCGATGGTTTTGAATGTTCCTTTTTTTTTAATAGTAATGCATTTATTTAAACTCACACACCCAGATGTCCCGGGGGAAGCTTGAACCTATGACCTCTTGGTCATAGGCAAGCCCTGAATGTTCCTTTGTAGATATTGTGTGCAAATGGATTCATTGTTTGACATTATTTTTCTGTTTTTAGTCATGTGGCAAGGTTTTTGGCTGTCTTGATATTGGAGGCGAAAGTTCTGCCCTTATTGCTGCTGGTGGTTCTGATCCTGTTCTTCGAATATGGGATCCTCGCAAGCCAGGAATTACGTCTCCTGTATTCCAGTTCTCATCACATAATTCTTGGATATCTTCATGCAAGTGGCACAGTAAATCATGGTTTCACTTGGTCTCTGCATCATATGATGGAAAAGTGATGCTGTGGGATCTGAGAACTGCGGTATGTTGTTATTATGTTGCTCCTACATCATGCTAGTCTCTCAAACATCAATTCTGAATAATCTATCTTCTGCAGTGGCCATTGGCTGTAATAGACTCACACAAGGATAAGGTATTTCTTTAAACCCTTGCTCCACATACGAGTTTCTTTAGATGTAATAGTTTCTTAAATAATGTATTATCAATTCAGGTGTTGTCTTGCGATTGGTGGAGAGGTGATAGTGTGATTAGTGGTGGAGCTGACTCCAAGCTTTGTATTTCCTCCGGAATATCAGTGCTGTGATCAGGTATTTCACTGTCCATTTCTAAAGTGTACTGTACCTGATTTGATTAAACTTTGAAATTCATTTCTGATTGTGAAATTCAGAAGTGGAGTTCCATGGATATTCTGAGAGTCCTTAGATTTCCATTTGCCACCAACTGCTATGAAAAAGAATGTCATGAATACTTTTATTAATATATCTAAATTCTCATGGCAATAATGTTTCCCATTAATCCTTTCCTAATGAAATTCATAAATTAGGAGAATAGCTAATGATTTTTGATTCACAGCTGGTTTTTTCTACTAAATGCCAGGGTGCCAACCGACCATCTAACTCTTTGCTTCTTAAAGAACTACCCTTTGATATATGGCTTCTTGAAAAGACGAAACTCATGAGATTTTGGACATGTAATGTGTATAAGGGGAGATTGTTGAGCTACATTAAGCAAAGTTGAGGCTTGCAGGTGCACCAAGAGTAGTAGAGTCTCAAGCATCTAGTTCGTCCTCCAAATACCAAAAGAGACAATGTTATCTGGAGGTGAAATTTTTCTCCCAGCAATCCTGATGCTGGTCTGAATGAGTATTGGCTCAAATGTATGGCTACTGACTGAGATAACAACATTCTAGAATTATGTAGCTGTAAAATATCACCTATTATTTCTGAAGACGATGGACTATTATATCTTTTGATCGCTATTTGGTGAGATATTGAGTAGGACTAGGAACTGAACTACAAGATAGGATACGGAAGTTGTGATGTGATAACGTAGTTTCCGACATTATACCTTAAACATGTATATTTAATGTCGGACGTGGTTTTGCATTTCTGGAATATTGTGTGTAGTATGCGTCCATTTTTCACGCAATTACTGGGAGTGTGAGTGTAAAGTAAGTTTTCTCCCAGCATCTAGCAGATACTTGTGTGTTATTGATGTGGAACCTGTTAATTTTCTAGAGAATAAGGATGACTATTTATGGCCAACTCCATTTAATTTTCTTTATTTTCAAGTCTAATTAATTTCTTCTCATTGCTGCTCAGCTGATTTCCAAATATTTAAAGTACCTTTTTTTATTTTAATGTATGATGTAGACACTTTGATATACTCATATAAAGAGCATTCCCTGTGTCAGTTATTAAGTTATAAATAAATTGATTTCATTTGTAAAGTACAGTTTTAAAAATTTATCTTTTTAAGAATTACAGTTTTAAAATTAAGTTCAGAAACTTACCTAGTTTATTTATTATTTGATTTTTTGTATTTATTATTTTATGTATTATATATTATAAGATATAATTGAGATGAATAATATATAAGAAGAAAGCACCAAAAAAATACATCATTATAGATATTTATTTTAATTTTATTATTTTGTTCTTTTATTTATTTTATGTGTGTTTTAATGTAATTAATAGTATTCTTTATTTGTTAATAATTATTTTAGGATGATTTATTTTGTTTGAAATTAATAAAGGGTTTGATTGCAAATTTGATAAGTACTATTTGAAAGTATAACAAATAATTATTAAATTACTAAGTAAAGAAATTAAGGAATCTATATAATATACTACAAGAATTGTTGAAAATATGTACTAAAAATATTAAATAAATTAATGATATTCTATGTAATTATTAGTTAATAGTTGAAGTATTCAATCTATATAATATGTTTAAAAATGTATGTATATTATAATAAAAATATTTTTACAATTTCGAAATATGTCTGCATTTTTATAAATTTTAAAAATAATATTTTGAATAATGTTGCATTTGATGATTCTTATGGAATAATAATTAGATGTTACTTTTATTAAAAAATTATTTTTTTTGTAAATCGAATTCTTTGTATATCGTAGATAAGCAATAATATAAACAAAATAATAGAGAATACGATGGAGAGAAAAATAGAGAATATTATTAATCATTGATACATAGAGAATTACAATATCATGGTCTATATATAAGGATGAAATCATATCACCTATAGAAATTTAGAAAGATATCTACAAAGATACGATATATATCTCTAAAGTATATATTAAGTAATGTCCACCAAATAAATATATTTATAAAACTCCCCCTTGGACATTACTTTGTTATGTTTATGCCTCATTAAAAACCTCGCCGAAGATCCTATGGGATAAAAAGTCGAGGAAAATAGTACATGACATGCGTTTATCCATGTGTTGCACTAGATGTCTCATTAAAAACTTTAACTAAGAAAATTCAATGGAAAAAACTTAGTAAGGGAAAAAGAGTACACCTATTTAGCCTTTTGGGCATAATGTAAACCTTCAAGGTTTAATTTTCAAAATATCGGTCCCCCTTAAAACAATAATATTCAAATCTTCATGTAATTGAGTTTGTCACTTAACTCAACATGATAATCTTATAATTATAAGTATTATCCATATATATAGGAAGTGACTCTATGAATTTTTATTAGGATTATCCCAAGATCAAGTATTTTGAATAACAAATTGATCATTCTTGGGGAATTAATGTGGGTAAAATAATACAAGTAATAAACCTCATTAGATTTATCTAGTGTACCAACTACTCATTTATCCAACACAAGTTTATTATACTCACACTGGAGGATGAGGAATATTTCAGGTATCATAATATCTTACGATCTTCCAATACGCAAAAGAATATTAATTATACACCTTATGTAATTCTCAAAAGAAAATATCACCTATGAGTGATTTAGAAAGTATTCAAATTGATAAGAAATGTCAACACCACAACATAGAACAAAATAACCAGTCCAAGATCTATAATTATCAAGATCAAATAAATATTCATTTGCTCACTTAAACCACCAATGTCATTCTTGGTATCTTATAGTGAAGATAACAAATAATGTGCTTATTTCAATGTCTCTTCGTAAAAGAAGCACTAAGTCTTGCTAGCAAAATAATTTTGAATATTGTATCAGACCAGATAAAATAGTGTAAAAAAGACACTTAAATAGAGAACTTCTGGTTCAAAAATATCATGCTATCTTCTTTAAGTCTAAATAAGACATTATCATTGACATTATCCGCTTCTGAAGATCAAATGACATTGGTGTTTTGAATAGATGTAATAGATCTCTCTAGAACTCTTATTATACATCGACTGTATTAGAAATAATAATAACTCCTTTGGGAGATTGTCGATCTGCAGGTCGACATAATACTTGGTCTTATCCAAGTCTTTTTACTTCATACTCCGTCTTTAGGCATGAATTTATTTCAAGTTAATATATTCCTTCTTCAAGAGGAATTTATATAGTGATCTCATCACTATATATGTTGCGATCTATTTCTTTTACCTTGAGTATATAAAATCCATTAGGGATTTCATATAAATATTATTGTCCAACGACTCATATCAAGTCATGATATTTAGTAACTGCATATATAAATTTATATTTTCTGCCAAAGAAAACAAGTAGCGGAACATTATGTCATCCAGAATAGGAGAGTAATTTATTTAAAATCAAGTATGGGTCTCTGCGAAAAATCCTTGAGATCTTAATCTCGCTTTATATTTCACCACCTCATAGTAATCATTATATCATGCAGGGATAATAATCGTGAGTTAGTTGATCTTCTATTCCAATTGCTCATTTTTATATTTTTGGCTAATCATAATGCTTCTAGGATTTAAGCTCTGGATCCAAATGGGAGCAATTATGGAATAAGTATGTTGTCGACGACTATAAAGTTTATGTTCTTCTCCTTTACTCATAGTATTCATGGCATTATCTGATTTTTGTCATTTTTCCATGATACTTTGATTTATTTGTTCCGCAATCCCAATAATATTATTATTTGGTACACGTGCTAATGTATTGAGATTCTTGTCTTTAGTACAATCTTCTTCGAGAGGTCACATATTCCTCTTCAGGGGTCACTGGAGTGTTATTTATATGTTTGATTTTATTGGCCGTGGATTTTTAATTTATGCACCAATATAGATCTCATACTTCTGGTATGAAGTCTCTCATACTTCTAGTATTAAGGAGTTTCATTCATTTGGTCCGTTATGTTCTTTAATTATTTATTGTGCATAAATTCAATCACTCCACTATATACAATAGATGCATTTATAAATGAATACAACAGATTAGTTGCTAAACATTGCAAGTTTTGATTCATTCATGTGTGGCTTTAACTATAAAGATATTTTTATTCTTTTACATTTTTCGGTATTCCATTATCTTTGAGCTTATATCTCCCCCTAATGCCGACAAATGATCTTCTTTATATTTACAATCAATGTACTCTATAATGGGCTACTAGAGTTTATTTATAGACGGAGATTTATGTACAACGTATATTTTTATATTACGTTGAGAGCCCATAGAGGTATATTTTGGTGGTGATATACAAATATAGACTGTAATAAATTGATTTGCAGATGGAAAATGATTATTTATTTACCACACTATTATATAGGGGATAATTACAATATGCAGCTGGTCGGATTTAAAGGAATAAGGACCATGAATTTAAAAACGACCCTAATATTTGATAAATTGATCCACATATATCTTCGGAAAGATAAATTTTTTATTTGTATGTGATGTCATATTATGATAATCCAACACATTATAGTAATATGTCCAATATGACCCAAGTACTCATGCCATAAAATTAAAAATTATGTGTCATAAAATCTCATTTTCATCGCAATATGATAATTAAATTGAATAAATGCATAAAAAAAATATTCAAGTAAATAAAGCTCCTTAATAATCTCATTGTGCATAGATAATTAAAAGAAGTTCTTAATAAGTTCATAAACAAATGGGAATATGTATAAGTAATTGAGTTAAATGACAAAAAAGATAAAATTTTAAACTAAAATAGTTCAAAATTGAAAAGTAAAAGAATCATCCAAAACATATAGAAAAAACATGTAGTAAAATGCTAAAGTCGATAAATGATGCATGCAAATAGTCTCAAAATTATGATAGAATCAAATTATTCCTTGTCTCCATAATCTATGAGCTCCAATTGCAATAGATCATCATGTTCTTTAAAAGATAGGTTTGCTTCTGGCAAACTTGCATGATGTGATTCAACTTGAATATTTTTGCCCTTTTTATCCTTTTGCATCCTTTAGTCTGCTTCAACCAAATGAACTGGGGTGCGACATGTGCGGGACCAATAACTGCTACATCCGCACCTATTGC
Source organism: Plectranthus barbatus (assembly GCA_026898455.1). NCBI lineage: Eukaryota > Viridiplantae > Streptophyta > Magnoliopsida > Lamiales > Lamiaceae > Plectranthus > Plectranthus barbatus. The sequence continues at coordinate 122,744 of JAPKLW010001288.1, forward strand.
AAATTTGTTGTTTGGCACTTGCATGTTGAGATGAACTTGCCTTTTGTGAATGAGCTTTATTATTTCCCCTTTGATTTATGACATTGTTATAACTGCCTCTAAATGATGTATTTTGAGGTCGATCATCTCGTCCATGAATTTGAAATCTGGGACTGGCATCATTATTACATCTATCCCCTCGACCACCATGTTGTGACCAACTTTTAGCGGGAGTTCATTTTTATGCTAAAATGTGTAAAGAAGTTAGAAGAAGACACGATCAACTATAAAGTAGTGGAGAACATGTACGAGTGCTCCTAGCTCAATAAAAGGAAGTGATTAAGGCTTAAAAACGTGACAAAGGCAGCCACACATTCAAAATACATCTTGCAAGAGTTTCTAGTCGGATATATTCCATCATTTTTAATTAGAAGTCACGAGTTCTACGATCAAGCTGTGGAATCCATCTCCGGAAAGTGAATCAAACGGTGGAGGAGCAACTAGGATGTATCGTGATTTTTGGTTATTGAGTTGTTTCGTAGAATTTCTTCAAGGGAGTGAACCAAGAAGAAATTATATATTGTTTTCTTGTTTGTTTTCACTGTGTAAAGTTATTTTCAGAGTGAAACTATTTTGACGTAAGGCACGAGTGGGTTTATGATTAAAATAAACCAGTGAAGATTTTATTTCCGCAGTGTCAAACTCTTTATTACCTTCATGTCAAACTTTCTCCAGTTTCTACTTTATCACCATCGTGTTAAAATCTAACTCTAACACCTGAGCAGTTGTGGTAAACCTGGCACTAAAATTCTTTCAGCTAGTAAGCAACAACAGCTCAAAGGAAGTAGCCACAACATAAAAAATGAACTCCCGCTAACTCACGTGGATGTAAATAAGTATTAGAGGTGCTCCACTAATTTTAGGACCTGTAAAACAATTAAAAAATGAAGCAAAAACATTTCCTATAAGATAGGGGTTAGTGGTTTTAATTTTGGAGCACCCCCTATTATTTAGGAATAAGTAAAAACAAAAATATATAATAGTATAAGGTTAGGGATAATAATATACACGATCCAAGATATTTAGGATCTAAGAAAAACCAAAATTAGGGTTTAGATAAACATCCATAGAAAATAGGAAACGATTACAACCGTTGTGTCACAGCATGGAAGGGTAAGTGTTAGACTTTGGAAAAGTCTAACATTGACACCAACAATCTCCAACTTAAACTTATCCTTCCTACTACCATTCCCAAAAACAAACTTCCTATGGATCAACCATGATATATATTCAAACAACCAAACATATGGATCATCCATAACACAGAGAAAAAATATGGACCAACCATGATAAAGAAAACCAAAGGATGCATTAATAAAGACCAAAAGATTACAGGGGTTAAAACAAACTCCCCCTGAATCTTAAACTTCCTGCCTAACAACGAGGAGAAGATTAACACAAAAGTGAAAAGTGGTTTTGACAACGTTGTATCAAGGTAGTAAGTATTTGACACTTCACAATCTCCCCCTTAATCTTATCCGACGTGTTACCATTCTACCTGTTTATGGATCATCCATAACAAAAAAATATAGCAAACATTGCCACAAATATACTATGGAGCAACCATAATAAATATTGCAAAACATGGATCAATTATAATAAACAGTATGGACTAACCATAATGAAAGTTGCATTCAACCAAGATTAAAGGAATGAACCTGAATCTTAAAAGTAGTAAAAATCAGTAAACATCAAACATAACAAAATTAAAATTGTTCAGAAATTGATCACATGCTCCCGATTTCCAGCAACACTATCTTTGACACCATCATGCAGTCACTTTTCCCCCTGAATGGTAGCAGGTGAAAAAGCTTCTTCTACCTCCTTAAGCAGCTTCAAAGCTTGCTTGAGTAAGTACTTCACTTTGTTCAGCTTGGTAGAATGATGTGTTGATGTCTCTTCATCCATGACTGTCGTGCACTAAGATGTGATAGAAAACTTAAAGGAAAATTGAGCAACAAATGTCGCCAAGAAAAATATATTGCAACTCTAAAATATGTAACAACTTACAAAAAAATAGCAGACGTTAAACAGAAAGAACAGGAGTTTAACACATACTTTGACACAGAGGTGTTATAGTTACAAATGACAATAAAAATTCAACATCCTTCCACAAACATCACGTGCCTAATCACGTTCAATCTTCAGTACTAGTTGAGTCAGTCTATCAATCTCTTATTTTTGTTCCACATGGTCAGTGTTCTAGCAACATTATGTCCATAGTACTTTATTTTGAGAATGATAGAGCAAATTCATCCAAGTATTATAATCTTGAGACTTCACACTTGTATCTCTGATCTTATGATAGGAAAATATATAATCGACTAAAGAACAAACTTTAACATATGAGGGCCAAAGTATAGTGTCAAACATATCCAAACTTTTCAAGAAGAAAAGTTGCATATCCCCAAAGATTTCCTTAGAAAGAGAATCATTCAGAATCAAGGGGTTTAGTAAAAATGTCTGCAATTTGATCTCTGGTTGGAACATATTTTAGGGAGATTAACTTCTTTTCAACTAATTCACGAATAAAGTGGTGACAAATATTAATGTGCTTAGTGCGAGAGTGTTGAACAGGATTTTTTGAAATCTCCATAGCACTAACATTGTCACACAACAGAGTCAAAGTTTTAGTAGTCAAACCATAGTCTTCTAGCATTTGTCTTATCCAAAGAAGTTGAGTGCATCCACTAGCTGCTGAGATGTACTCCGCGTCTGCAGTAGATAGAGAGATGCAATTTTGCTTCTTGCTGTTCGTGACACTAAATTCATTCCAACAAGAGATCCTCCTCCACTTGTGCTTTTTTTCCTGTAAAAAATCAGACATTAACACATTAGGGTTAGAGGCCAAATACCAGTTGTTTGATTCTTCATGTTGGGAAATTATTCCTGAATCTCCCTTAGGATCACATTGTAAAAGGTTTTGTTGCATCAAACCTTACTAGATTGGTCAATCAAATGCTGAATTCTAGTATAGTCTAGCATACCTTGTAATGTCCTGTATAGGTCAAGCATCGAGTTGTAATAGACTAGTTTGCTGGGAGTTCTCCCTGCTGACACAGAAGTATCTCGAGCAGATTGCTAGAGAAGACTAACACTTGCTAGAAGACAAAGTGATAGCAGAATGCTGAGGAGTCAGCATTCGCTAAAGGATTAACAATTCGGAGTCGAAGGAATCAGGAATAAAAAGAGCAACTGCTGAGAACTCAGCAGTCCGATATATATCTAGCAGATTGCAAATGAAAGCCTAACAGATCGTTCCAAAGGAGCTTAGCAAAGAAAGACAGCTAACAACGATCGCTATACCAACGCTCTGACAACCGTACACGCAGGGATAGGACTTTTCAGAAGCAGGTCAAAAAGTACTATACGAAGCCAGAAAGCAAGCTGATACATGAGCCACTCTCGGACAAAGAGACCGTTGTGTCTAACGGATACAAAGATTCAAAGTTTGAATCTTCAAGTATAAAAAGACAAGTCCGGAAGAGTGAGAAGAGCTGCTCATTCAATACTCTAACTCACTTTCACGAGATTCCTAAGACAAAAGCGAAAAACACAAGAGCAGTCAGTTGAAAAGCAAATATTTGAAACATATTCAAAGCCTTTCAACTACCAGAGTGTCCCCATTGAATTACTGACACTCCATTGAAGAGATTCTTGATTGCAGTCAAGATTCTTCAATCATTGGGATACCTTTCTTTACTGAAAGAATCCAACAGTCGAACACCTGAAAAGGTCTAGACTAAGACGGGCGTTTAGCCGCATCTGAAGAAAAGTTAGGAAGCAACTATAAAACTTCCAAAGTAGGAAAGGCAAGTTTTACGAAGGTGTGCCCTTGACTCAGCCTGACTTACTCCTGAGAAGTTCAGAATATTGGAGGATAGCTGTCAAGTAGCCAGGCCGAAAGCTCACTGCCTACTTAACGACCAAGGTGAATCCTTGTACTCTGTATACTTACTTAGTGAATTCTTAGTGTTTCGGCTAAGAAGTGGACGTAGATCTATTTAGATCGAACCACTATAAACATCGTGTTTCTTTACTGCTTTATTACGCACGAGACTTTAAACCTAGCAATCATATTGCTAGTGTATAACTATGAAGATACCTTAATCTATACCTGAGTTTAAATAATCTTCAAAGGTAAACATAAGTGTAAGTGCCGATTAATCTTTCCGCTGCATTTCGTGTTCTTGTTTAAGCACGACGACTCTGATATATCAGGACCAACAAGTGGTATCAGAGCAGGAGGTTGAAAAACGACTGCTTCTGAGTCGCTTAAGACCAGATCTATCTTTTCCTTGCACTATTACCTGTTTTTCTGTGTTTTATCTGTCTAAGCTCAGGAAACTACTTAAGAAGTGAACAAAATGTTGAACCACTCACTGGGGAAGTACTCAAAGGAGAACTTTAAGTCATGGAAGAAGCTTGCTCTAATACAGCTTCAGAGCATTCATCCTGAAATGGCTGATGTACTGGAAAGAGGTCCAATTAAAATTATGAAACCTAACACCTTTGTAGGAGCTGCTGCTGCAGGAGAAGAACCAAGACCCCAATTGGTTCCAAAGCCCTATGAAGAATATACAACAAAAGATAAAAAGAGAGCTCAGTTAGAACACGTGGCGAAAAAACTGATCTATGACTCTCTACCAAAGTTGATGGCTGACAAATCGCTTGACTTTGAAACTGCTAAAGAGATGTGGGAATATGTCTGCGAATCATCCCGAGAGACAGACCAGATGAAGCGCAACAAGCTACAGGTAGCTGTTGATAAATACGAATCATTCTCTATGATTGTAGGTGAATCCATACAAGATATGGAAGAGCGATTCAACACCATCATAGGGGAACTTTGCAACCTGGGGAAAGAATATGGAAACGGGGAGATGAACAACAAGATTATCTCCAAATTATATCCAAGGGACGACTGGTTCGCGAAGATGACAAGCTTGAGTGAAAAGGACCTCAACAACATATCCACATCGGAGGTATTTGCTCAACTCAAATTTCACGAGTTTATTATTCAGCAGTCAAAAAGGAATGAAGCAGCTGTTGCACAAGCTTCATCAACCCACACTGCCAACTCTGAGGACTTAGCGTACTTCGCTAAGAAGGACTTTAGTAAGTTTAAGATGAAGAAGCCCTTCTATAAGCAAGAAAGACCTGCTCCAGCATCACCAGCAAAGGAGGTTGTCTCAACCTGTTGATCTAAAGATCAGCGAGCTGGAAGAGAAGATGAAAAAACTTCAGAAGTTGATGATAGAAGCCAAAGCTGAGAAAGAGGCAAAAGAAATTCAACAATCAACATCTACCTGCTCAACAGAGTGAAAGCCGAGAACGTGCTTTGAATGTGGTTCACCAGACCATTTAAAACATGAATGTCCGAAGGTCAGCAGAGAAGAGAGAGAACGCCTGAAGCAAAGATTTGAAAGACGTGCTGTCAAAGCAGTTACCAGGGCGTTGCTGACAAGAACGGAGGCTTCTGATATTCCGGAGAATGACGAGGAGTATTACTATTCCTCAAAAGAAGAAGATAACGCGGAAGCTCTGTTCATACTAATGGCAAATATTGTTGAAGATCGGTTTGCTGATGCTGATACCGATGCTGAGCAGAGTAGTGAATCAGCCCTAGCCGCTGAAGAAAATGAGGTACTAATTACCAACACTTCTAGCACCCCAGTCATGGATGAATCGGAAGAATCCTTTTTGGATTCTGAGGAAGATTACCTGACAAAGCTATCAATTGAATTCTCTAAAATGTATGAGATCAAAAATGCTATTATTGGTGAAAATACCTCACTTCAATCAAACGTTCAAACGTTAAACGAGGAAGTCGAAAGACTAAGGTTAGAAAGTGAGGAACTCTTAAAATTAAAAGCAGATTTCTTTCAGCTATCAGAAAAATTTCAATATTTAGAAAAAGAAAATCTTGCTTTGAAGAGTACACCTAGAGAGGACTGCATTTGTATGTACATATCCAGCAAGGCAGCTCTCAATGCCCTTGTAAGCCAACAAAGACATCATAACGATAAGTCTGGGCTTGGATGTGAATTCTCGAAAAGGATTTCAAAATCTGATGCTAGTTCCTCTAAGCAGAATCCAATCTTGTTTGTATCTGCTGGAACCATTCCTGCTGAAAAGGGAAAAGGAATTATCTTTGCTGAATCATCCAATGCTAATAAGCCAATTGCTAAGCAAAAGAATGGACATCCACAAAATGCGTCAGTAGGATCTCAGCAGAGGTCTTCCGCAGAGACTGCTAAATATTCGTCTGCTAGACCTCAGCAGAGGCCTAAGTCAGAGTCTGCTAAACATACAACTAATGGACCTCAGCAGAGGAACCTAAAGTTGAATGCTGTGCATGAATCTACTAAGCCTCAGCAGAGGAACAATAGAACGAATACTAAGTATGTATCTGCTGGACCTCAGCGATATCCGAGAGCGTATACTAAACCATATCCAGCAAGACCAAGGTATGCTGAGCGTTCTGTTTCCAACGCAAGGACAGCAAATCCTGCCTTTCACCAAAGAAGACGAGATCACTACAATAATGTGATGCCAATATATCAGCAGAACACGCTACATAGGAGGAACACCTATGTAAGGCCTGAGCCCAATTCATTCATATTCCAAAGGGCAAGGAAGGCTAAGCACACCACTACACCTAGATATAAACATGTCAATCATGGTAAGCCAAAGGTTGAGGAAATGGTAAAAAGTGAAATCAAGAAGAAAGTCTTGAGGATCACTAAGATGTGGGTTCCGAAAGGAACTTTGATCCACGCTAATCCTGCAGGACCCGACGCTAAACGGGTACCTAAATCAACATGATTGACTTGCAGGGACAGGATCCAAGGGCTATGACAATGAGCATATCAAACGAGTGGGTCCTGGACAGCGGTTGCTCCGCACACATGACAGGGAACGAAGACTTGTTCTCAGATATACGAAGACTATACAATGGTCTCAAAGTCAAGTTCGAAGATAATAGTGAAGGGGAAATTGTTGGGAGAGGGTGCATTGAACGCAATGGATTGAGAATCATCAACGTGGCACTCGTCTCCAACTTGAAACACAATTTACTCAGCATAAGTCAACTATGCGAGAACGGGTACATTGTATCCTTTGTCAATACTGGTTGCTCTATTTCTGACGCCATTACAGGTGAAGTGAAGCTCAGAGGCATCTGCAAGGGTGGCCTATATATTGTTGATTGGCAGAGCGGCCAACAACATTCTTTCTTCCTAGCCTTGAATAAAGAAGAGATAACATGGTTGTGGCACAAGAGGTTTAATCATTTAAACTTTAAAACTATTAATTACCTTGCCAAGAATAAGCTTGTTGTAGGTCTGCCCACTGAAACTCTTCGCAAAGAAGGAGTGTGCAAAGTTTGTCAACAAGGAAAGCAGACCAGATCTTCATTCAAGACCAATCCTCAGAAGGGGACGTCACAAAAGATCCTAGAGCTACTTCATATGGATCTTTTCGGCCCTGTCAACCCACCCACTGTAAGTAAACGACTATATACACTTGTGGTAGTTGATGACTTTTCCAGGTTTACGTGGGTACGTCTTTTAAAGACCAAAGATGAGGTAAAACTCATCCTACCAGAGCTAATCCTCAAGGAGAAAAACAGCAAGGAAGTTACTGTGAAGAGGATTCGCTCAGATAATGGAACATAATTCTGCAATGGAGTACTTATGGATTTCTGTGCTGAAGCTGGTATTGCACACGAAAGATCTACTGCTAGGACTCCTCAGCAGAATGGACTAGCTGAAAGAAGGAATCAGACGTTGAAAGAGGTCGTTCGCTCAATGCTAGCAGACTCCAAGCTACCTGCTAAGTACTGGGGTGAAGCAGTGATGACGGCCTGCTATACACAGAACAGGAGTGATATTACTAGCAGATTTAACAAGACTCCCTATGAAGTGTACAACGGTCGTAAGCCTTCTATTACTCATCTTCGTGCATTCGGTTCTACATGTTATATTCATAATAACGAAAAGTCAAAACTTTATACTTTCTCACCTAAGTCAGATGAGGGTGTACTTCTTGGATATGGTCACCCTACTCACAAAGGTTATCGAGTATTAAATAAGACTACCAGTATTGTGGAAATAACATGCAATGTTATTTTTTATGAGTCTACTTTAGTGCGCAGAGCTGCTAAAGAGAAAGATGATAGCAATCATGAGACTAATGATGTCAATGATCAAACGTTCTTAAATTCTTTCAAAAATATGCGTATTGATCCGACTAAGCCTATGAATGACTGCAATCCAAACCCAACACACTCAGCAGGAGACCAGACTGCTGACCAGGCCAGTGATGCTAATGATCATGCTGAGGCCACACCTAATCATCTCATTGATGGACCAGATATCTTGGAATTGCTTGATGACGAAGAGGAGGAGACATCCAAGTCTACTCCAATTGGGGAAGGCATAGCTGCGAATGAAGATCTTGGCAGAGGTGCTGCTGAGATTCCAGCTACTGAAGGACCTGCTAAAGAGGCTCCCGTTCCTGAGAATCCTATAGCAGAAATTCCAGTTGCTGACGAACACGCTGCTAACAATCCAGATGCTGAGCACCAGGAGGGTGCTGCGGAGAACATTGTGCCAGACGATGATCGCGCAGGGGAAGGAAATGTTGCCAGACCAGTCAGACCAACATGGTTGCGCGCCCATCCTCTTGAAGATGTTCTAGGAAATGTCAATGACCCTATTTTGACAAGACAAGGGAATGCTATGCTAGCATGCCATATTTCTCATGAAGAGCCCAAGAAAGTTGAAGAAGCCCTACTAGATCCAGATTGGGTGAATGCTATGCAAGATACACTTATATCGAAAGATAAACACCATTCCTTTCATTGAAATTCTTCTTTACAAAAAGGGATTGAGAAAAGGCAAAACAAAAAAAAACAACAAACAACATAATTTTTTAGGAGGAACGAGGCTTGAACGGGAAGAAGTCAGACTCCAGAAGGTTAGACTGGCCTTCTGCTATCCGAGGAAAGCTCTGCTCCAGCAGCCAACTGAGTTGCATTCCATTCAGCAGAGGCACCGAATGATATAGCTGAACGCAGTCTCGAACGCCTTCGAAGATATAGCCCGCCCAGTCAACTTCAGCCTCATCATCGATGGCCATCATGGCCTGCCATACTTCCCTCGAAAAGGAGAGGTCGTCAAGACGTTCTCCCAACAACATGTTATGGGCGATGCAGAACATCACCCAATATGGATCCTGCAGGCCAGATGCTGAAGCGTTAGGGGCAAACTCGAACTCAGGAGAGCGTTGCCATTTCTGCCACGACGTCCACTCTGGGGCCACCTCCGTTGTTCGGTAGTCCAACACCCAGATTGGACCCCTGGGAAGGTTGAAACGACGAGCAAAGACGTCAGGCGACCAGTAAACAAGCTTGCCGCGGAAGGTTCTATAAATGCCACCTTTCTCGATGATACAATCCTCGATGAACTCTCGGAGAAGATCTCCGTGATAAAGGCGTGGGGTGGAGGTGACAAATTTCATCAACCCAGAATCGTTCACCTTTGTCATGACCATCTCCGCTACAGCATGACTCTCATTATGATACAAGCCATACTCATTGAGAATCTGGTTGCGGCGCACTTCTAAGGACTGACCAGGAGAATCCATTTTTTTTAACGGATTAGAAAAGGAAGTTGTGAAGGGATATGAGCACTTGTGATGTTAAGACTCATCGCAAGAAGGCTATTTATAGAGAAAACAGTCACTACCTAGCACTTATGACCGGTTGGAATTCTTGTGAAAGGTCATGATGATTCTTATCTCGGAATATGAAACGACGCACATAGATGAATCGTCATGAAGGTCAAATCAGCTCAACCAAGAAGCTTAATGGCCATTTGCTGACGGATATTTGCTACATCATAATTCAAAGTCAGGAGACTCAATTCAAGATTGACATGAATCGATGAGGTGCATTTAATGCACGCAGTCGGCTGCGTCAAGTGAAAAGGTGCCACGTCATACACTTTCAAATCCTTCTCGGAGAATGGAAGGATATATGAAAGGTCATGCTAGTCATAAGCCGTCGATCTACACTTCTGACAGAAGATCCCCAACCGTCGGATCTCATATCCACAGTATAACAAATGCTGCTAGAGACTGGGATATGGATTATGCAATGTATTTAGCAGAATTGATGTTTATACAAAATGATCAATCTGCTAGGATTCTTGCAGAAGTGGAGACAGAGATCTGCTCAGCAAGTCAATACAGTCAAATCGAATTTCACTTAAATTTAACATTATTCAAAACCATTATCGATACTTTGCACAAGTATTTGGATGAAATAATGTTGGTTTGTCAAAGATAAAAAATATGATTACGAGCCATTTGAAGTGAAAAGCTTGTCATTTCATATATGTTCAAGTACAAAAAATATTTACATTGGAGAGGAAGGTTACAACAAATTCAAAAAGGAGGCAAAGGCCTAAATGGGTAGAAATCAGTCCCCCCAAGGTTTGAGGGACCAAGAGCGAGATCTGGGAATCTCTGCTCTAGCAGCCAACTCAATGGAATCCCGTAGGTGAGAGGCTGATTTGGGAAGATCTGGACACATCGTCGCACTCCTTGAAAGACGAAGGCTGCCCAATCTACCTTCGCCTTATCATCAAACGCCATCATGGCCTTCCATATCTCCCGGGTGAAGGTCATATTGTCAGGATCTTCCCCGACGATCATACCGCAGATAATTTGGAAAATGACCTTGTATGGCGTCTGAAGGCCATATGCCGAAGGGGTGGGAGAAAACTCAAACAGAGGAGAATCCCTCCACTTCCCCCATGATGACCACTCTAGAGCGATCTCCTCACCGCGATAGTCCATCACAGAAATCGGACCCCGCGGAAGGCCAAAGTCGGCAGCAAAAGAATTGGGCGTCCACTTCACCAGCTGATTCCTGAAGACACCATAGATGGAGTCTCCCTCTGAATCGCAGGACCGGATGAATTGTCGCAAGTGATCTCTCTGGAAAGAGTGTGGAGTGACGCATGTAAACTTTCCAAGGCCATTAGAGTGGAGACCGACCATTACTGTTTCCGCCACTCTATAGTTTGATTCGTACTCAGAATAGAGGCCGGAATCGCAAAGGATGCGGTTCCTCGGCACGAAGAGTGTTGAAGCAAGGTCCATATTTTCAGAAGAAGGGATTTACTTTTGAAGAGAGAAGAAGGAAAAGCTAAAATGCGCAAGAAGATATATCAAAAGGATTCCAAGACATGCTATTTATAGACCGAGTAGAATCACATCGGTTCACTATTTCCCTTGGAATACAAACAAATGCACAGAGAGATTAGTAGTCACATAAAGTGAAAGTCTAATCGGAAACAGTAGAGTTCAAGCATGAACCGGAGATGAAGAGTGATGGATATTATATTCAAAATATCGGAAATCATTATTCGCCGTCTGGAGCTCTCGATGATGAGACCTCCCACTTAATTTGGCTGATGAATCTTATCACTCAGACGCGAGAGATTTTAAATCTCAAGAGAGATGCATTTATTACGTGCAGTCGGCGGCAACGAATTAGAATATGCCACGTCATCGGTACTCAAGTTCATGGAAACGTGCGTACTCACATGACATGACAACTTAACCCCAACCATTGATTGAACTTAAAAAGGGGGTAATCTCTACCGTCGATTTCTCTTCATCCTTTGAACCAATCTATATCTCTTCAACACAAATTTCAATCCCTAACTCTCTGAAATTCGCACATCTTCTTCAAACTCTCTCAAAAACCCTATTCGAAGTTCAAAATTCTCAACCATGGCCAAAAATCCTACAAATCCTGACTCACCCACCACCGAAAATCCAGAACCCAGCGGTTCTACATCCCTATTGCAACCACCCACCTTCATATTTCCATCCATTACAGGTTCACCACTGCATGTACGACATGCACCCGGTTTCACTGGGATAGTAAAGAAGGATGATATCGATGAATCAATCCCTTATGCTCAACTAGTAGTTATGGCCCGGAAGAAGGAGTTGTCCGGTCATTCAAAGGAACAACGACGTCTAGCCCAAATAATGAAGGACATGATCCTCTATATGCCCCTTGTCGCTACTCACATTCCAGAATGGATCATGAAGATCCTTGATTCCAAACTTCTGGTAAAATACCTTTCTGCTGAACCTGACCACTTCCATCCCCATATGGTTTCTGAATTTTATGCAAGGGCAGTGATGAATGATGAGGAAAAATCATTTAAAATCTTTGTTTATGAGAACATTATAGAAGTAAGTGCTGAACTTCTTTCGAGGACCTTTGGGCTTCGGAATTATGGCGAAAGGATCTCTCAGTATAAGGTGAATGATATTGCTGAGATGGAGAGGCGTTGGAATCTTTGGAAAAAGCCTGGAGAGTTAAAAGACTAGAAGGGACAGATTATTACATTCAAGGTTGCAACCCCTATTAATACACTGACAGATGATTATAAGATCCTTGCAGAGTTAGTGATTAAGATGCTCCAATGTGATGCTGGATCTTACTCGGAACTATCTGCTAAGAAGTATGTCGTTATGATGGCGTTGAACGACAACATCAAAGGCAATTGGGCTGAATTCTTCTTCGAGCGATGGGTTGAACATGCTCGGAAGAATGACCACATGGCCATAGATAGGACTTTTTATCTAATGTCAACTTTGGGTTGAAGATCAGTAAATACCTTGAGATGTTGTTTACAAACAAAGGAGTTGATCGAGGTGTGAAACTTCTACCCACGGACTACATTCCAGTGACAAGGAAGGAGCCCAAACCGTTAAGCTTCAGAAATCTTCGTAAGTTGACTGGGAAATCTAATGTGGACAAGGACAAACCCACATCCCCTGAAGAACCAGATGTAGCCACTACGACAATTCAAATATTGCAGCCGGCTATCCCTATGACTGCTGAAGAAATTGCTCTACTCCAGTGGAATGCTGAAACAGAGCATTGCTTCAAGAATCTCGAGGATATTGAGAAATTGGGAAATCTACCAGTAGATCAAATCAACGAGATCATGACCGCAAAGGAAGCCGAACAACCTCCACTTGTTCTTGGGACTATTGCACTAGAAATTCCAACGAAGAAGAGGTCTGACATCACCTCTCCTGCAAAGAACGCACGTATGAGAACAAGAAGGAAGTTAATCCTAAGTACAGAGGAAGAGGAATCAACAAAAGCCACAGCAGAGAAGAAGACTGCTACAGCTGTAGCAGAGAAGAAGACTGTTGTCACTCCTCTGTCTTCTAAATGTCTAGATGAACGTCTAAAAGGTGTACGGCAAGCCAAGAGAAAGCATGATACTAAGAAAAAGGAGATCGAAAGAAGAGAATACAGGAAGTTCGTGAATGAGTTGACATTCGAAGCAAGGGATCGAAGGTTTGAACAAGTCAAACAAGCTGCTGAGGAACATATGGCTCCAAAGAAAGCTGCTCAGATGCTAGCAGAGGCATTTACAGAAGGAAATGCTGCAAAGAAAGGGAAAGGTATAAAGGATGGATGGATCACCATTTCTATTCCCCCAGTTGATGCTGAAGGAGCGATCATTTCAGAACAAGACGCCATGACCGACAAGGAGTTAGAGGAAGCACTTCAAGCTGGCGAATTCAGTGAACCTCCTCCGCTCCTAGGCACAGATATTCAGATCTGTGACCCTATTGATGAATTGTACTGTAGCTCAGATGAGGAGATACCACTCAGAAGATCACCCAAAAGACTACCGGGAGATTTGGAAGTCGGTCCTTCTGGAGCAAAAGAGCAAGTCAATGATACAGCAGGAAGTGCTGAGGACTCACATGCTGAGTAGTCCACTCACATGGATAGGCACTTAGATACTGAGGAAGTAATTAGGTCTCCGAAGGCTGCTGAGGTTAGCTCATCTGCTATGATAGAGGAAGCAAATCCTGAGGAAGACCCTGTCATTAACAATCCTTTCCAAGAAGATGAAGGCCCCCTTCCAACATACTTCTCTGAAATCGATACCGACGGAGAATCCAAGGATGTATATGACGCAAAAACATTAAAGAAAATCTCCACAGAATGCAGTGATCAACTTCGATTGCCATTCAATGAGGGACAGGTAAATTCTGACTTTGAACTCTTTGGAAAAGAAATTGAAGAATTCGTGGATATGATGATTGAGGAAGATATAAAAGAAGTCTTTGCTGGAGAATTGGAGGAAGGAACTGAAGAAGGAGAGAGATTGGAGACCGAGTTAAGGAGATGGAAGAAGTATGATTACATTTCACGAGAACTTTGCATGGAGGAAAGAGAGATAATGATGGCTTGGAAGGGTCTGAACTTCTGGAAGCGTGAGGAGCTATGGGCAAATGAATGGATGGATCAATCCCCTTGTACCAAGCAATATCCTGATAAGGCTGTCATTGCGAGACTTCAGATCATCAAGGTTCATCGAAGCACATCCTCTCCTCATTCCCTGCCAAAGTCAACATTCGCTCCTGATGGCCTATCCGATGGCCACATTCAATTATCAAAGCGTCAAGCCAGAGCATCTGCTGAATATAAGAAGCGCCAAGATGAACTTGCCAGAATTAAAGAAGAAAGATTGTAGGTTCGGTTAGCGGCTATTCGTGAGGAAGAAGAGTGCAATGCTCAAAAGCTTGAAATGATCAAGTACCGGAACAGAGAGGAGGAGTTGCGAGCATATATGTTGGCTCATTCACTAGCAGAAGCATGGAAACTAGAGGAAGCTAAAATTGCAGCTGCTGAAGCAGAGTATCTGAAAGAAATCGAAGACGCAGTATATCTGCTAGCTACTACCGACATAGTTGATACTGCTGATACAGTAAGCATAGAAGTTTAAATGGAAGAGATCTCCACTTCCATATCTAGGAGTCAAGCAATCATTGTTCCTACTACTTCATCCTTCTTTGCTACTCCGGTTAGCTCTCTCCACTTTCCATCCTATCTGAATTCAGTAGTTCAAATGGCTGTCCAAAATGTTGTGTCCACCATGTCTGAGAGAATGGTGATGGAAGCTACGGACATAAGGAGAGAAATTGCCGAGGTCAAGACTGATGTAGCTTCTGTCAAGACCGATATTACTTCTGTGAAGACCGATGTTAAAGAAGTAAAGGAAGATGTAGCAGAACACAAGCAGCACGTCGATCACAAGTTTCATACTTTCTCTTCCACCTTTTTCGATGCAATCAAAGAGGGGGAAACAAGGAGGATTGTTGAGGCTGCTGAGAGGAAGAAAGCAGAAGAAGCTCGCGCTGCTGCTAAAGAAAAAAGCTCTGGAAAAGCTAAGACAGAGAGAAATGGAGCTAAAAATCAAGATGCTTGAAGAAGAGAACGAGAGAATCACTAAGGAACTTGAGATGGAGGCCGCTGAACGCAAAGCAAGCAAAGAATTTTTGGATAAATTCGTGCAACTAGCATCCAACAAATTCGACGAATTTGACAAGCTAAAGAAGCCTGCTCCAGACTCTTGATGGTGTCCCTCTGGTATCCTATTTCTTCTCATCTTTATTTTTCCCTAGTCTATCATTTTCATTGTAACTTGTAATGAACACAAAATATGAATGAAAATTGATCAGACTTAGACAATCTCTCATTGTCAATATCTGACTTTTACTGCGTATCCCAGTTGAGTTACACTATCAGTGTACTCAACACATCTAAATTTTTTCAATCACGTTAAGGTTGGTAAAGTAAAATGCCTGCGGATTTATTTGGGTGCTAGAATTTCCAGCATGTTTCCTTTGCAGCATTTACTTATATGATTGAACGAGAAATATTTCCCAGCATTTATTGAGGGGGAATTACATTACAACCAACTCTGCTCGAACTAAGATGGATAAACTCTGTGTTAGATTGCTAGATTAGCATAGGTTCTTGTAAACACAGACATTCTTCCTCTTAGATTCAGCAACGCAATAGTAAGCTTTGACCGCACCAAAAAGGGGGAAATTGTTGGGAAATTATTCCTGAATCTCCCTTAGGATCACATTGTAAAAGGTTTTGTTGCATCAAACCTTACTAGATTGGTCGATCAAATGCTGAATTCTAGTATAGTCTAGCATACCTTGTAATGTCCTGTATAGGTCAATCATCGAGTTGTAATAGACTAGTTTGCTGGGAGTTCTCCCTGCTGACACCGAAGTACCTCGAGCAGATTGCTAGAGAAGACTAACACTTGCTAGAAGACAAAGAGATAGCAGAATGTTGAGGAGTCAGCATTCGCTAAAGGATTAACAATTCGGAGTCGAAGGAATCAGGAATAAAAAGAGCAATTGTTGAGAACTCAGCAGTCCGATATATATCTGGCAGATTGCAAATGAAAGCCTAGCAGATCGTTCCAAAGGAGCTTAGCAAAGAAAGACAGCTAACAGCGATCGCTATACCAACGCTCTGACAACCGTACACGCAAGGACAGGACTTTTCAGAAGCAGGTCAAAAAGTACTGTACAAAGCCAGAAAGCAAGCTGATAAACGAGCCACTCTCGGACAAAGAGAGCGTTGTGTCTAATGGATACAAAGATTCAAAGTTTGAATCTTCAAGTATAAAAAGACAAGTCCGGAAGAGTGAGAAGAGCTGCTCATTCAATACTCTAACTCTCTTTCACGAGATTCCTAAGACAAAAGCGAAAAGCACAAGAGCAGTCAGTTGAAAAGCAAATATTCAAAACATATTCAAAGCCTTTCAACTACCAGAGTGTCCCCATTGAATTACTGACACTCCATTGAAGAGATTCTTGATTGCAGTCAAGATTCTTCAATCATTGGGATACCTTTCTTTACTGAAAGAATCCAACAGTCGAACACCTGAAAAGGTCTAGACTAAGACGGGCATTTAGCCGCATCTGAAGAAAAGTTAGGAAGTAACTATAAAACTTCCAAAGTAGGAAAGGCAAGTTTTACGAAGGTGTGCCCTTGACTCAGCCTGACTTACACCTGAGAAGTTCAGAATATCGGAGGATAGCTGTCAAGTAGCCAAGCTGAAAGCTCACTGCTTACTTAACGACCAAGGCAAATCCTTGTACTCTGTATACTTACTTAGTGAATTCTTAGCGTTTCGGCTAAGGAGTGGACGTAGATCTGTTTGGATCGAACCACTATAAACATCGTGTTTCTTTACTGTTTTATTACGCACGAGACTTTAAACCTAGCAATCATATTGCTAGTGTATAACTGTGAAGATACCTTAATCTATACCTGAGTTTAAATAATCTTCAAAGGTAAACATAAGTGTAAGTGACGATTAATCTTTCCGCTGCATTTCGTGTTCTTGTTTAAGCACGACGACTCTGATATATTAGGACCAACACTTCATATGGCACGATGTCTAAGTCTCCGCCATCATCTTCTATGATTGACTCTTCGGTGTTGTCAATGTTTATTGAATCTTCCTTAATGAGCTCCTCAATTTTTACATGAAGTACCACTTTTTCATCCTGATCATCATCTTCTTCCGAATCTGAATCATCACTAAGAGTGGTGTTAAATCTGAGTTTTCTCATTCTTAGAACGGTTTGACATTCATTTGCAAAATGATCAATGCCAGAACATCCATGACATTTGTTGTTATCATAGGTTGAACTTTTTGAAAAATGATTTATCCCTTTTCTATAGGAATTGTCACTCTTTCGAGAAGAGCTAGTGGAGTTGTTGTTGTAGCTTGAAGGTGTTGAAGATGAAGTTTTGAACTTTTCCAGAGTGGAATTCATTTTTCCTTTCTTCATGGTTCTGAAACTTGTTGAATCTCTTGGTCAGAAGTGCTAGATGCTCCTCATCTAGTAGATCATCGTCTGACTCCTCATCTGGGTCAAACTTTTGAGTGTCATAGATGACTTTGACATGTTCTTTTCCAGCATGTAGTGCAATACTTTTGCCATTGCACACCTGATTCTGCTCACTCAGATTCATTTCAAAGGTGGTGAGTATGGTGACAAGTTCAACAATCTCCAATGTTGCGACATCTTTGGCTTCTTCAATTGCTGGGATCTTATAGTTAAATATTTTCGGTAGAGACCTCAACATCTTGCTTACACATTTTTCATTGCTGATTGGCTCACCCAAGACATGTGCATCATTTGCCATGAAAACCATTCTTTTGTAGTACATTGAAATGGTTTCATCATCTGACATGCGTAGATTCTCAAACAAGTTGGTGAGAAGCCTCATCTTGGTTTTTCGAACACTTACAGTCCCTTCACATTTCCCTTGCAGAATGAGCCAGACTTCTCTTGCTTTGGAGCAGCTTAAGATTAACATGAAACATCCAACATCAACAGATATGAAAATTGCATTAAGGGCTCTGGAGTTGCAGTTTGACACCGTTCTTTACTCTTTGCTCCACTATCCTTCAGGCTTTAAGACGGAAATAGTGTTGGCTCCATCTTCTGGATCTTGAATTTCAGTTCTTGGTGGTGCCCAACCGTCCACGACTGCAGCCCATGCTCTGATACCAATTAAAAGAATTTAAGTGTCGATTTACCACAACTGCTCAGGTGTTAGAGTTAGAGTTTAATACGATAGTGACACAGTAGAAACTGGAGAAAGTTTGACACGAAGGTAATAAAGAGTTTGAGACAGCAGAAATACTTTTTTCACAGGTTTATTTTAATCATAAACCCACTGGTGCCTTACGACAAAATAACTTCACTATGAAAATAAATTTACACAGTGAAAACAAACAAAAAACAATGTAGAATATTTTCTTCTTGGTTCACTCCCTTGATGAAATTCTACGAAACAACTCAATAACCAAAAATCACGATACAACCTAGTTGCTCCTCCACCGTTGGATTCACTCTCCGGAGATGGATTCCACAGCTTGATCGTAGAACTCACAACTTCTAATTAAAGATGATGGAATAGATCCGACTAGAAACTCTTACAAGATGGATTTCGAATGTGTGGTTGTCTTTCTCACGTTTTCCAGTCTTGATCACTTCCTTTTATTGAGCTTGGAGCACTCGTACACGTTCTCCTCTATTCTGTAGTTGACCGTGTCTTCCTCCAACTTCTTTACACGTTCTAGCATAAAAATGAACTTCCACTAAATCACGTGGATGTAAATAAGTACTGGAGGTGCTCCACTTATTTTAGGACCTATAAAACAATTAAAAAACTAAGCAAAAACGTTTCCTATAAGATAGGGGTTAGTGGTTTTAATTTTGGAGTGCTCCCTATTATTTAGGAACAAATAAAAACAAAAATATATAATAGTATAAGGTTAGAAATAAATAGTATTTCTTTACATTAACAAATAAAAACAAAAATATATAATAGTATAAGGTTAGAAATAAATAGTATTTCTTTACATTGTATCAAGGCCGACCTAGTTCAATGTGGGACTCGAATTATTCCGATGATGGGATCTCCATGAAGCTCCACATTGTGCGGGAGGGGGTGTGTTAAATATCTCACATCCACTGGAGACCTGGGAGTATACTATCATATAATAGTGTAAGTCTCCTCTCCTTATAAGCCAGTTTTGTAGGGAGAGAAATAAGAACTTTATCGTTCTTGGGCTTGCTTAGGGTTTTTTTTTTTCATTTTGTTTGTGATGTTTGGTGGCCTATCCCTTCTCCCAACTCGATAGACTTGCTCTTAGACTCGACAGATATCTTGGCTAGGGTTGCATATGAGTAGTGGTGGGTTAATACGGTATATCAGTTTTTTTTATCATATCATTTGTTGTATGGAACTTTATGGTATAAAAAAACTCGTATTGTTACTTTATCATAACTATCGGTATATTGAAATTTTGGTATAACACAAATTGAATATTATTATCATACAAAAATCTTACTGTATACCGTAAAATACCGAAATTACACGTTATATGTACCATAAAAACAACATACCGTACAATACCAAATATTATTTATTAAAAAAACATGTGCATATCAATGATATTATTGTCTTGAATGCTTAGATGAGCCGTTTTAGCAAGATTAATGTCTGTGTCGGTAACCCTCTTTCTGTCGATCTTTTGTGATATTTATTGATATGGTGGGAAACTTTTGAGAGTTTGCAAACTATCTGTTGAGCGGGAGCGCATTCTTCGATCTTCTAATGCTTTGGAAGCTTTCTTTCACTTTAATGACTTTCGTCGAACGACTCTCAATCAGCCCGATGAATCTCAATTGACTCTCTTTGTATTTACTAAGTTTGGATCCTTAATCATTTTGTCTCTAGTCAATCACTTGTCATAACTTCGATTGACTTATTCATTTAGTCTCCACGGATAAATATTTTCATACCTTTTGACTCAATATTCAACTGATCAGTTAAGTCTCCTACTTAACTATTATCTCACTGACTGATCACCAGTTTTGTAAAACTTCGATTGGTCTGTCTCTTCTTTGACCGGCGAGAGTTGATTCCTAGATCTATTAAAACTCAATGAACTTATGCAAATATTACAAGTTTGGAATCTTCTAATTTAACTAGTTCTATTTAGTCAGTCCTATACATAAGACTGACGACTAAATTTGACACATCAAAACTATATATTTTCTAGCATATTTAAATCATTCTCTTCTTCTTAATAAAAACTTCTTCCTGATGTATTTCATTTTCTTATTTACGAGTTTTTTCCATTGAATTTTCTTCTAACAGAATAATGCATGCATATTATAATCACGAAAATCGTATCAATTAAATAAACACGAAATTTGGATACAATATGGTTTCAATTTGGATCAAAATACATTTTGTGGATTCTATCTCTATTCTTCCTTTGATTCTTCTCTTCGAACTTGATGCTTGAGTGTTCTTCGAGGTCTTCAACAGAATTTGGCTCCGTCGATCCTCTTAAACTTGATATTGAAGTTTTATAATGTTAATCCAAAGGGTTTTCACCTTGTTTTTGGATTAAACGTCATGTTTGGATGATTTCTTGAAGAACTTCGATCTTGCTCTTCGTGTTCTTGAAGCTTGATCTTCTTGTTTTTCTTGAATTTATTCTTTAATATTTTTCTTCAACAATTTGTAGGACTTCTAACGTTTCTTCGGGGGCTACGAGCCTTGATTCCGAATCAAACGTAGGAATTACTTGACTTTCGATGAAGAACGCGTTGAAGATGATGAAGAACGTCTCCGGATCTTCAAACGAATGCCTTGAACTTTGGAGAGAATTCTTCCTTCAAGTCTCGAGCTCTTCAAATTTATCCACCCTTTTTTTTCTTCCTTTTTACTTCAATAATGCCTTATATTTATAGGCAAAATTGAGAGGTTTAGGGCTTAGGTAGCGCAATCTCATTCGTCTATTGAGTTGTAATTACACGCTTCTCATGTTTGGTGAGCTTGACATGTGTTGGCTTTTTATTGGACAATTGTTTATATATATATTAAATATCCCTTTTTATTTATTTAACTTAGGAATTCTATTTAAATAAATCCCTAAAATATAAATAAATTAGTATTTAATATTTTAAATTCACAAGACACGTTTTAATTTGCCGTTAATTTTGTGTGTCTACACATATGTTGCCGCAAGAGTGATTGGTAAATTGACAGTAGTCCTATTGATTTTTTTAAATATAATTTAATACAATTTATATATTCAAATATTTTCAAAGAATTTTGAATTTATAACTTATTAATCACACAACACTTTCATCATCATCATCATTATTATCATTATTATTATTATTATTATTATTATTATTATTATTATTATTATT
This sequence comes from Plectranthus barbatus, assembly GCA_026898455.1. NCBI lineage: Eukaryota > Viridiplantae > Streptophyta > Magnoliopsida > Lamiales > Lamiaceae > Plectranthus > Plectranthus barbatus. The sequence continues at coordinate 144,467 of JAPKLW010001288.1, forward strand.
ATTAAAATATACAACACATTCATATTATTTAATTAAATCCTTGAATCAAAATATGTTTCTTAATTTATGGCACTCAGCTAATAGTAATAAATAATTGGTTTAGAGTCACTGTTGGAGCGTGGATTGTTATAGGCAAAGATTAACCAACAATCTATCTAACCAAAATATCAAGATAATAATTACATAGCAATTATTGTATGTTAATAATTTTAAACTTATTATATAAGTAATAGACTTGAAAAAATAATTTTATAATTAGCCTGATTAATTGAGTTTCCCGATTATTTAAACAAAGTAAACTGATTTGAGCTCCTACTATGATAAAAGCTATAAATAATGTTGCAATAATTACACTATTGCTAAGTACTAATTGAACTCAAATAATTTTTTGTATTAATTAAAGAAATTTATAAATTTAACTTTAATGCATCGAAAAATCCTAAAATCTATTACAACTTTGTTTGCTATAAAATTTTGCGCTCAGTAAAATTATAGTAAAATGTTAGAGCAGTTATCTCAACAATCTATTTTTTTTTATCCAGTGCCAATGTTATGTATCTAACAGTCAATAATACGCTGAATCACATATTATATCTTTGAATTGAGAACCAGAGACTAATTGAGATGATGTTAATATCAGAAAACATAAATTATGATAAGTTTAGAAAGAGAAGAGATGTAAGTACAACGTAGATATTTCAATGGGAAAAAAAATTGTATTCCGAGATCAGAGTTAAGAGTGTGTGCAAAAGTATATGTGTGTGTGGTGGGCCCGGATTGAGTTCTCAAATGACTCTGGATCGGAAGAGTCAGTTAACTATTAAGAAAAACTTAATAGGCCAAACATGCATGTTAATGTCTCGATTTAAGTTATACTCCAACAACTAAATGTTGTTGTGTTTTAAAACAGTTGGAAGCGATTAAAGCATATAACTGAAAGCGATAAGAGAGACACAATTTATAGTAGTTCGGGAGACACAACTATCTACTCATCTTCCTCTACAGAAGGAAATCAATAAACTCAAGTTGTCCACGGTGTTTGAACAAATGTTACAATTCTTGTTTATTCTCCAACAGGAGACTTATGCTAACTAAGCTTTACCATACTCCGGGTGCTATGTTTCTTCAACCGTTCTACGGTCACATGGTCCTCTTGTCTGAGCTTTATCACACTTTACGTGCGAGATTCTTCATTCTGGTATCTTCAACTATCTACAATACTTAAATATGGGTTGTGGCGTCGGATCTTCTACTTGCTGGTGATCTCCACGCTTTTAGCTAGAGGGTATGAAAGTTTTAGTTCCTTTCACAAACGTCATTTGGTAATGATCCTATGAATTTGTGATGTCTCGGAGCCTCTGCTGGTGATCAACTGGTCGACCTCCAATGGTCTCATGCACTAGAAGGCACAAAGGTCTCATGCTAGGAGAGTACGGAAGTCTCGAGCTAGCATGCTCGGAAGGTATAAAAGAGCATTAGAGAGAGATTGCAGAGAATTTGATCTAAGATTGATGAGATCGGGTTTTCAACTTCAGCATCATTTTGTTATTCTCTTCACTGGGGTATTTATAGGCTTATTTTTGAATTCTAGTCGTTGAGAAAAATTGATACGCCCCATGCTCTTTGCATGATAACGTTTGTACGATGTTGTGCAACTCTGCAACTTTTGTCCTCTAACGAGACATCTTGAATGGCATATGCACGATTGAGCTTATCCTTGTCTATTTATTCTTTTCACAACTGACTAGTTCCTCTTTACTATTAGCCGGTAGTTTTCTCGCAGTTGACAGCTAATCATTATCCCGTTAACTGTGGCTCTCTCCTCATAACTGTCAGTTGCATTTGACTAGTTATGAATAGCTTTGAACTGATCGTTACTCGGTTCTTTGAGTTTTCGGCTCTCGTCAGAACTTAAACTATTACAACTCTTTGAACCTATAAAATAATTTCATAATCAATTATGTCTTATTCTTAGTTGATTGACGGTTTTCGATAATTATCAAAACTACACATAATTCCTATCAAAGTTTCACGTTAAATGTCATGTAAGATATTAAGTGAGACTCAACGTATTTGAACATCATAAACCACCAAAAGTATTATTAAGTAACAAA
>JAPKLW010001288.1:156580-185123 GCA_026898455.1 Plectranthus barbatus
GCTTCTTTCAGCGTCCTGTTCCTACGTTCTGCCAGTCCATTCTGCTGCGGTTGCCTTGGTGCAGATCTTTCATGCTTAATGCCAGCTTCCGCGCAAAAATCCATCAGCAGACTGTTGCAGAATTCCGTCCCATTGTCTGACCGTATCCGCTTCACTGTAGCTTCTCTCTATTTCTGAGCTTTGACAATCAAATCTGGAAGAATGACTTTCACTTCATCCTTGGATCTGAGAAGCTTTACCCATGTATAGCGCGAGTAGTCATCGACTACCACCAGCGAATAACGTCTTCCTCCAATGGTTTGAGGTGCTACTGGTCCAAAGAGATCCATATGTAGCAACTCGAGTACCCGACTGGTACTGGGGCAGACTGGCGACTGGTTCTTGAAGGACTTCTTAGTTTGTTTGCCCTGCTGGCAAGCTTTGCAAATTCCTTCCTTCTTGAACACTCCCTTGGGAAGTCCATCTACAAGATCATGCTTAGTTAGATAGTTAATAGTTCGGAAATTTAGATGACTTAACCTTTTGTGCCACAGCCAGTTTGTTTCCATGGAACTGGTGGCCACGAAGCATGAGTCAGTCTTCCCGCTATGCCAGTCGACGACATAAAGTCCTCCTTTACGAACACCTCTCAGCTTGGTCTCGCCAGATTCCTTGTCTTTGATCTGGCACTCTGATTTCTCAAAGGTAACTGTGTACCCGTAGTCGCACAGCTGACTGATGCTCAGGAGGTTGTGCTTGAGGTTGGTAACAAGGGAAACATTTCTGATTCTGACATCGTCCTTCTCGATGCAGCCCTTGCTGATAACTCTGCCCTTGGAGTTATCACCGAATATGACTGGAGGTCCTTTGACCTTGGTGAGTTCTGAGAACAAGAATTCTTCACCAGTCATATGAGCCGAGCAACCACTATCAATGATCCACTCGCTCGACCTCTGAAGCTGTGTTGCATGATCCTGTACCTACAAGAAAGAAATGGAATTCATTTAGGTCCCCGATCATCTGCGGGTCCTGCAGGGTTAGATCGCTGGATAATTCCTTTCGGAATCCAGACTTGTGTGATTTTCAGCTTGGTTTTACCCTTGCTGACATCATTAGCAGCCTTTCCCTTCCTTTTGAAATAATGCATGAGATTGGTTTGGGAAGGTGTGGCTGTGTGTGTAACTCCTTTGGAAGTACGCTTCCGCTGAGAGCTTCGGAAATGTTTTTCCGGTTGTGTGTGTTGCCTTCGTGGTCCCTGGAAGTGTGGACCACCATGGCTAGCCTTCACAGCCCTTTGAGAAAACTTGTGATTGGGCTCAGGCCTCTGATAGGTATTCCTCCTATCAGGTATTGTCCTTCTCTCAGAGTTACTCTGAGATTTGGATCCCTTGTAAGTATGCTGGTGACTGGCATACTTATGAGGTTGTGCGTGGATTCTTTTGACAGCTGGTGCTGGCTGTCGGATTCCACTGGCAGCTGACGCTGACTTCATTGCCTTAGAATTATTCGGCTTAGTCTGCGTCTTAGAGTGTGCTGGCGTCCTGTCAGCAGAGGATTTTGCCAGTTGAGGTTTTTGTCGTGATGACTCACCTATGTATCTGGTCTTATTAATCCTGTGCTGATCAGCCATACGGGACTGACTGGTATTACCAGCTGGTGCTGATGCATTTACCAGTTTGCCCTTACCCTTTTTAGCTGTGAGTTCGGGTTGGTTTATGCTCAAATCTTTTTCAAATCCCAACCCGGACTTATCAGTAGGCTTTCTCCAATGAGATAGAGCCTTTTCCAAATCCTTGGAGCCTTTATTGAAATGATTTATTTTATTTTCTTGCTCCAGAACGATGTTGTGAAAATTATCTCGCTCAGTTTTTGCAATTTGGAAATTTTGGAGCAATTCAAAATGAGTCTTTTTCAGAGTGGCTAGCTCTTCACCGATTGACCTTGATTTTTCAATCTCACTGGTCAAAATAGAAATCTGATTTTTCAGCAAGGTGTTTTCGCCAGCCAAGACATTCTTTATTTCATAAAATTTCAAAAATTCTAGTTGAAGAATGTCTATAGTGACAACTTCTGAGTCGGAGCAATGCGACTCAGAATCGTCTAGAATGTGTGGAGACATAATATGCAATGAGGGAACAGATTGTACCTCATCATCAGCGGTAAGTGCTTGTTCCTCCTCACTGTCAGCACATTCCTCATGTGCTTCCTCTCCGAAAGCTACCATCAGCGCCAGTAGCGCTTCCTCTTCTGATTCTTCGTCTGACGCATACTCTCCATCGTCATGATCAGGAATATCAGGAACCTCTGTCCTTGTCAGCATCGCCTTGGCAACGGCCTTCGATGCTCGCTCTTCAAAGAGCTTCTTCAGTCTTTCCCGCTCTTCTCTATCCACTTGTGGACACTCAAATTTGAGATGGTCAGGGGATTGGCACTGATAACATGCGCGGGGAGCTCTCTTGACAAATTTTCCATCAGATGAGCTGAGAGAAGCTCCCTGTTTCGCCTTGGCTTTCTCCAGTAGAACAGCCAGTCTCTTCATCTGTTGCTCAAGATCTGCGATAGAGCTCTCGCTGCCTTTTGAGTTAGATCCCGACGGAGATGGGATCTCTTTCTGCTGGTTGTGCTGCCCAGCAGGTCTGTCAGTATAAAAAGGCTTCTTGGGCTTGTACTTGAAATCCCTCTTGACGAAATAGGCTTCGTCATGTGTCTTGATGTTGGGAGATCCAACGGTCCGAATGGCTTCATTTTTGTTCACCATTTGGATGTCCCATTCATGAGCTTGGAGCTGAGCAAATAGCTCCTTGGGAGTCATCTTTGATAGATCCTTCTCCTTAAGAGATGTGGTCTTCACGAACCAGTCCTCCTTGGGCATCTTTGACAGGATCTTTGCATTGAGCTCTGCATTCGAGTACTCCTTGTCCAAAGACTTCAGCTCGCTGACTATGGCATTGAATCTAGCCTCCATCTCCTTGATGGTTTCACCAGTCAGCATCTGGAATGACTCGTATTTGTCCACCGCAACTTGCAACTTGTTGCGCTTCATCTGATCTGTCTCAGTACAGAGACTATCAATGTAGTCCCAGACATCCTTGGCAGTGTCAAATTGGAGGGCTTCCTCCATCAGCGGTTCTGGGAGAGATGTTAGGATTATATCGAGAGCAACGGAGTCCAGCTGATTCCGCCTCCTGTCTTCAGCGTTCCATTCTTCTGGGGGCTTTGGAATCTCCGCAGCTGGTTGATCTCCTAACTGATGCCTCGTCTTGGTGATCTCGATCGGCCCTTTCTCCAGCACGTCCTTCATCTCCGGATGGACGCTTTTCAGCTGAATGAACGACCTCTTTCGCCATATATCATGCTTCTCCAGTTTGTAGTTCATCAGCTTCGGGACATTCATCATGTGTACCTGAGCTAATCAACAGACAGAAAGAGTAGAGTGCAAGGAAACTTGGATCTCGGTCCTAAGCGACTCAGTGTACGACCAGTCTAGAAAGACCGACAGGCGCCTGATACCACTTGTTGGTCCCGGTTTTTCAGAGTTTAAACGATACGCAGCGGAAATATATATATAAATTAATCGTTTTCTTGCACGCTACTGACTCACAGCTGACAGCTGACAACTGGTCAGCTGGTGCTGGTTACAAAGTACGCAGCTGACAACTGGTCAGCTGGTGAATCAACACTTGGAATATTTTAGCCAAGTTTGCACAGTTATATCAGTTTCAGAACATACACCAGCACTTGAGTGCTGGGTTTTAAATCCGAATGTAATGCAGAAAACTGATAAATGACAAAAGGATTTATAGTGGTTCGATCAATCGATCTACGTCCACTCTCCAGTCGAAGCACTGGAAATTCACTAAGAGTAATCAGGTACAAGAGTCCTACGATCTATCTCTAGCTGGTGAATGCCTCGTCCACCAGTTCACTAGATCAACCGCTCCCGGCCTTGTTTCCTTCTTCAACTCTGATCAGCTGGTGGAGTGCGAGCACGTCACTTCAACCTCCACAGCTTCACTGGGTGTTTAGTTCTCCCAAGAACGTATCTTCTCAATACGGCAAACTGCCCGTGATAACTCAAGTGCTGGCTGGCACAAGAGCTGCTGTGAACTTCCTCGGAAGAGAAAGAGCACCAAGGAGATCAGTAACTTACAAGCTGGAAGCTTGAAGTCTCGTGTTTGAATAAATCAACACATGGTAAGCTTTAAGAAAAGCCTCGAAAGTTGTATGCACTTCTACTTGCTTGAGCGTAATAAATTTGCAGTCTTTCGGTAGGTGAAGAGTATTGAATGTTGATGGATCCCAGGTATTTATAGACGCTGGATCCCATTCAAATCTCCTAGCCGTTTGGACACATTCGGAAAAGGTCTCTGTCCTCGCATGTCCTTCTGACGGCGGCAGGTATGTTTTTCCAGAAAGTGCCATACTTTTATCCGCTTTATCTGACATTGATCTCTTTATGTCAGAACGGCACTATTCGTCAGTACGAGGAATCGAGACTGGTGTCTTGTAACTGATGGATTTTAAGGTATCCTCCTTAAAGTCATACTCTGTCAGTTAATTCCTCGACGAATCTTCTTTTTGTCTCTAAGACTCTGGGAGAGAGAATCTGGAATTCTGCTGGTAACATCCGACTGGTAGATCATTCTGGTGATCTTGTGCTGGCAGTCTCTGCTGGTGACTTGCGCTGGCACAATCTAAGTCTACCAATATGTCTGATGTTAACTCTTGGAATCTCCCATGACTGGTGGCTTCACCGCTGGTGAATAGTGTCAGTGAGAACACGTATTCTGCTGGTAGGATTTGTCAGCCGCCTGCTGGTGAAATCCTTCCCAACTGGTGAACAGTAACCAGTCATTAGCTCTTTCTCATGCTGATGAACAGTGTCAGCATCAGTTTTGACAGTCGCCTGCTGGTGAAACTTTTCCACTGAAGGCACTTCTCATGCTGGTGAACAAAGTCAGCATGAGTCTTGATCAGCTGCGACTTACAACTCAAAATACCTAAACAGGACTTTACATTTGAGATCTAGAGCTATCTAGAGACAACTGACGCTGGTAGGACTTAGGATTTGATCCACCAAAACTATGATCTATCCAAGTAGCTACTGAGGGAGGGAAACTTAGACAGATTTCCCAACAAACTCATATATTCCTTGTATAGGATAATCGAGTTGTAATAGTCTAGGAAGAAGAACATCATCAAAACTGTGGAACAGTTTTGAAGAAGACATCGTTTTGATGAGACAACTGTCGAGCAGGAAAGACGAAGACAAACAAAGGCAAATCTAAGTCACAAAAACTGCGCAGACAGTTTCCTTCCTGCCAATGTATAAACTCACAAAGAAAACTGCTGAGAGGAGCTCACAGTTTTTCAAGTCAAGACAGCTTCACGATCAAGAATGCGTACGAGGCGAGTGTAGAGCAGTCGCAAAAGACCATTGAGGAAGTCAATAAGAAAAGATAGATTCTACTCAGTTGCGACAGGTGTACAACGTTTTTTGAAAGTCTGACACATCAAGTACAAGCTGCTCTGAAAAGTAGGTCGACGTAGCAGTGATAGCAGAGGAGAAAGCGACCCTGTACAGAGAAGAATGGATGATGATTGGACATTCTTCTCTATGTCTCTACCGGCTATTTTCTGGGTCTTCACCTATAAATAGCAGGTTGTACAGAGACAGAAAAACCGTTGCCAAAATCTCGTGCCAAACCTCTGATCTATCTCGCACTCTAGAATCTCCTACACAACCGCCTCTCTACAGAAGTTAAAGCTCAAAGCATTTAACACTTTCAAGAGAGAAGGCATTATTATCGTAGTTCATTTATTGAACACGAGGCATTCATTGCTCATAGAATCTTTGGAGATTTACCGTGTTACCCTGTGTACACGAGGATTAAGTTAGCCGACTTAATCTACCTCTTTGGTGTTCTTATTCTTCGAATGAGAACATAGCAACCTGCTCTTGCAAAGGAAGAGTAGGTTATCACAGGCAACTGCCGAACTATTGAAGTTCTGGGAAGAACTAAACCATCCAACCTACCGTAGATGGAAAAAGGGAGGTTTGTCCTTAGTCCAGCTTCGAGCCGGTCCACAGAGAAGACACAGAGCCTTCGACGGATTGAAGAAAGAGTGAAGTACAACTACCTGGGTGAGTGATCCTTTGTGCTGCAGACGGAGGTCTCTACAGCAACTGGCTATAGATCGTGAGGAGTGTACTCTCATTACTTAGTGAATTACTGGATTTGATATCCGAAGAGTGGACGTAGGACTTAAGGCTTCGAACCATTATAAATATCCTGTGTCATTTACAATTTCTTTTACTTACGCTCTTTACAATTTTCTAGCGTAACTAGGAATCTTCAACACTTATATCTTAAGTGTTGAAGTGCATAAACTGTTAACTGCACATAACTGCAAAACTGTTAAATCGAACTGCTAGCTAATGTGAATAGTACTAATTAACTGTCAAGTAAAAACTGTGATATTAACCAGCTGAACTGTCAAAGTTAGAGTGCAAGTTTGAATATTTTATACTTCCGCTGCACGTTATACGCTCTTTGATTTGGGACCAACAAGTGGTATCAGCGCAGGTCGGTCTTTATAGATTGTCCTGTTTTGAGTCGCTTAAGACCGGATCCGTACTTCCTTACCCTCTAATTGTTTGTTTAAGTGTGATTAGCAAGCATATATTCCTTAGAGCATAATGATGAACTATTCAAGTCTTCCCAAATACAACCCAGAGAAGTTTGAAGTTTGGAAGAAGAGATGTCTCATTCAGTTGAGATCTTAACATCCGGAGATGGATGAAGTTCTAACAAAGGGACCTCTAAAGATTCAGATGCCAAAAGTCATCCTCGCCACAGGAGATGCTCAAGGTGGCATTGAAACGGTAGATAAACCTATGGAGGACTGGACACATGAGGACAGAATATGCCACCAAGTCGATCACATTGCGCAGGAAATGATTATACAATCCCTTCTGGATTCTCTCTTGGATGCAGCCGTGGAGTACGACACGGCCAAGGCACTTTGGGATTGGATCAACGACCTCACAAAGGAAACTGAGGCAATGAAGCGCAACAAGAAGCATGTCATCGTGGAAAAATATGAATCTTTCCATATGATACCTGGTGAATCAATCAAGTCGATGGAAGAAAGGTTCAACACCATCGTCAGCGAGATGAAAAATCTTGGAAGAGAAGAGAAAGTGGCAGACATGAATGTCAAAATTCTTCCACTGCAACTTCTAGGAGTCAACCCTATGATGACTCTAGAGCGCTGACTATGGTTGACAGAGTCATGTCCCCGAATCCTCCATCCGTTAGCACATATCTTCTACCCTACAATGCTAGACAAGGGATGGATCAACATCTAGCTCTTGTGATTGATATTGTCAAAAAGGGGGAAGAGAGACAGGAGGAGTAGATGAAGCTGCAGTTGGTTGAAATAGAGAAAAAGCGAAAAGAGGAAGCCAGGATACAGGAAGAAGAGCGCAAGTTGTGGGATGATCAAGTTACCAGGAGACTGGATGCTCTAATGCTTTCCAACGAGGAAGATAGGAAACATCTTTCAGCACTGACCGCAGCAATCAAGGCACAAGATAAACTGCTCTCCGTATCCATTGCAGCATCCTCAAAGCCAAAAGACGCTGATTCATTGAATAAAGACAAGAAGAAGAACAAGAATCAAGATAGGTAAGCCCATGACAAGGAAGACAGGTAAGCCAGAGTCATGGGAGTTTAACTTTTGAATGTCTTTCAGTTGACCACAATTTTTTTTGTTCCTATATGCTTTTCATGTACTTGCAATCGATAATATCTATTGAAAAGTGAAAAACTGTTGGTTTGAAGACAACTGCTCATTGTCTCTCACCTTGATTCTTGACTGGCTGAATTCACTTTTTCCAATGTGATCAGCAAATTTCCTTCTTTCATTAACTCTAAAATGATTGATTTTAATCGAGAACCATTATCCCATTGAGGGGGAAGAGCATTTAGAGTAGGTCGAGTGAAGAAGAAGCACGGTTCTAAGCTATATTAGATAGACAAAACTTGTAAAACTCAGACCAACTGCATCTTCTTGTCGACATAGTTAGAGTTAGAGGTATGGTTTTGACAACATCAAAAAGGGGGAAATTGTTAGGTATTACTGTTGTAATCCCACCTTAATTTGATGTTTTGATGTGTCAAAACTATATACCAAAGTCTAGGTTCTAGAGTATTAACTCATGTAATCCTTGTATAGGATAATCGAGTTGTAATAGTCTAGGAAGAAGAACATCATCAAAAATGTGGAACAGTTTTGAAGAAGACATCGTTCTGATGAGACAGCTGCCGAGCAGGAAAGGCGAAGACAAACTGAGCAAAATCTAAGTCACAAAAATTGCGCAGATAGTTTCCTTCCTGCCAATGTATAAAATCAGAAAGAAAACTGCTGAGAGGCGCTCACAGTTTTTCAAGTCAAGACAGCTTCACGATCAAGAATGCATACGAGGCGAGTGTAGAGCAGTCGCAGAAGACCATTGAGGAAGTCAATAAGAAAAGACAGATTCGACTTAGTTGCGACTGGTGTACAACATTGTTCGGACATCTGACACATCAAGTACAAGCTGCTCTGAAAAGTAGGTCGACGCAGCAGTGATAGCAGAGGAGAAAACGACCCTGTACAGAGAAGTATGGACGATGATTGGACATTCTTCCCTATGTCTCTACCGGCTATTTTCTGAGTCTTCACCTACAAATAACAGGTTGTACAGAGACAGAAAAACCTTTGCTAAAATCTCGTGCCAAACCTCTGATCTATCTCGCACTCTTGAATCTCCTACACAGCCGCCTCTTTACTGAAGTTAAAGCTCAAAGCATTAAACACTTTCAAGAGAGAAGGCATTATTATCGTGGTTCATTTATTGAACACGAAGCATTCATTGCTCATAGAATCTTTAGAGATTCACCGTGTTACCCTGTGTACACGAGGATTAAGTCAGCCGACTTAATCTACCTCTTTGGTATTCTTATTCTTCGAATAAGAACATAGCAGTCTGCTCTTGCTAAAGAAAAGTAGGTTATCACGGGCAACTGCCGAACTATTGAAGTTCTGGTAAGAACTTAACCATCCAACCTACCGAAGAAGGAAAATGGACGTTTGTCCTCAATCCAGCTTCGAACCGGTCTACAGAGAAGACGCAGAGCCTTCGACGGACTGAAGAAGGAGTAAAGTACAACTACCTGGGCGAGTGATCCTTTGTGCTGCAGACGGAGGTCTCTACAACAACTGGCTATAGATCGTGAGGAGTGTACTCTCATTCTTAATGAATTACCGGATCTGATATCCGAAGAATGGACGTTGGACTTAAGGCTACGAACCACTATAAATATCTTGTGTCATTTACAGTTTCTTTTACTTACGCTCTTTAAAGTTTTCTAGCATAACTAGGAACCTTCAACACTTATATCTTAAGTGTTGAAGTGCATAAACTGTTAACTGCACATAACTGCAAAACTGTTAAATCGAACTGCTAGCTAACGTGAATAGTACTAATTAACAGTCAAGTAAAAACTATGATATTAACCAGCTGAACTGTCAAAGTTAGAGTGCAGGTTTGAATATTTTATACTTCCACTGCACGTTATACGCTCTCTAATCTGGGACCAACACTTTTCTATTAAATTATAAAATGTGATTTCGGATTATGAGTCCTATTTGTGAAAATTATGAAAAATATGTTTTTTTGAATTAAATTGTCATATCTGAAATTATTTATGTTTTGTATTACCTATCTGTCCTCGAAGCCGAGCAAGTGGCTAGAGAATATATATGAAATCTGAGCCTGGGAATACGACCAGAGCCTTGGGCTTTAAATGTCTAGGTGTTTATGAACGATCGGATCTCGATGACTCTATAAGAGCCGAGATTAGTGCACTTGGTGTCAGACCTAGTGGGAGAAAGGTCCCACTAAATAGGCTGGTCACCGTGACTATGGAAGTTGGCCTGCTTCCTAGTCACACCTATTAAATCAGATAGTGTATGTGGAAATAAAATTGAGCTTGGTATTGCAAAATAAAATGAATTTGATAAATATGGTGAGATTCTTAAAAATAAAACCCACGTGTTATCCCTGAATTGTGATATGACAATTTTAAATGTATACATGTATTTGACAAGTTTCCACTGGGTACAATGTACTCAGCCCTATATATATTTCTAAATATGTAGGTTAAGCTAGAGACAGGGGTGGCGAAGTGCTAAGATGTACATAACTTTTGAACTCTAAAGAGTCTGGGATTATTTATCTTCATATATATATAATCTGACTATGCTTATATCGCTGCAAATATGCTGAACTCCTTTAATTCCCAACTTTGTCTTGTAATTTAAATTATGAAAATCCTGTTTTGTATCGTGCTTAACGAGCCAGACTCGAATATTTTTTCGAACTCCTTCATTTCAGACTGGATTATCTATGTCTCATACTTGTCTTTATTGTGATTATTTACCTATTTTCTAATGCATTTTTGTTTATCGGATGATTATCATCCCCAAAGTCACGTCCCCGACTTTGGAAATTTTCGGGACGTGACAGAGTGGTATCGAAGCGAGGGTATTTGCTCTTAACAAAAAAAACTTTTTCTTTCTATTTGAGACTAGCATTGTATCGCTAGATCTCCAAGAGCCAATCGCTTAGCACTCCATCCTATCATGCTTAACCGAATGAGGTGATTACTTTTGAAAAAAATTATTTTAACAAGTGTATTTATGTTTGGAAGCCTCATTACCTATACCACGTTGAGTAGTTGATAAGCCAGATAACACTAATTGTCTATGTCCAAGAAATATTTGTGACATTGAAATATTAATGATCATGGGAATTTGTTTGTGGAAGCGATATGGTATGATGTACGCCTTATTTGAGCATATTTATGATAATATTATATTATGATATCTTTTGGTAGAATATATAATTATCTTAAGGATATGCTTTCTGCACAAGAATGTAAAAGAACCTGATTCTTCGATTTATGAATAATATATCCACTATATGAATCAATTGGAGGAAACCTCGTAAAAAAAATCTTAATGGGAGATAACCGCAAGCAGGTACTCACTAAATAAGCGTAAGGATGTTACGGCCAGGACGAATGTCAACTAATATTACAAGTGTAAGGACATGCAGAGATGTAAATTGATCGCAAGAGCATTGATTTTATTTTATTTATTTATTTATTCTTCTCAATCCATCCTTCCATTTGACAAAGTCGTTAGAAGCCGAACAGAGATGTGAATGTGATAGAGTACGACCATAATCAGGAATATGACATGAAGGAACAATGATAAGGGTGATTAGTCTCTAATTTCAGGTTGTGCTGGGAATAACAAGTAAACATGGAAGCTCTACTTGATTTATTCAATAGTACACGAGGACAATATCAAATTATGTTGGAGGAAGGGAAGCATTCTTGAGTATACATAGACTAGAACAAATTCAGGCTTCATATCTCATTTTATGCTATATTCCTTTTTAGTAAACAATTATCTTAAATCGTGGAGCCTATAAGATTACGAGGATGCGAGAAGTTTGTCATCGTGGTATGCTAAACCTTTTTAGCCTTTGAATTTCTAGAACTACGTATTTCACCTTGATCTCTTGTTGACACAAAAAAGGGAATTCTACTACCACACCTTCCTGTTTTCCAATTAAGAGTTAGTGAAACTAATGAATTTTTTTTTGTTTAGTGATGTGTAGTTGTATGAGTTCTAGATTAAGGTTCTAACCTTGAATCTTGACCCTTCAATAGTTGAGTTCCTTATTATATATATAATTTAGGACTTCAAGCCTCCTTCTGTAGAGCATATGCTTCATTATTTTATCTTATTAATTTATTTTTTGTTAGTTATTTTTGCGTTTGATGTTTGAGTATAATAATTTATATGACAGATGGAAATACACCGCATGAAAGAGGGTGACACAACTGGCCACACCAGATGAGATCAGAGCCGCTTTCCGGACCCACAAGCGTTGTTGTGGGCATAATTTGGGAGAGTTTCTAACTCATTACCATAAGCTCTGGAAAGCAGCGAATAGGTGTGGAGTAACTCACTATGAAGGTATACAGATATTGTTGGATGTCTTGCCACCTGAGTGGAAAGGTTGGGCTCGAAATGAGTCCCATCATTTCATTCAGGAGCTCAGTCCCACATACTGTCCGGTGGGCGATTTCCTTGGTTTTATCGAATTGTTGCAGTATTAGTTCATCACCACAGGGAGCGCACCTGCGGGACCCTACTTGCCTTATCCTGAGTATGCTCGTCTGGAGCTAGAGCTAGAGCTAGATATACCGATAATTCTGCCTGCACATACACCGATAGTGAGGGTGCGACATACCCATCTCTTTAACTCATAGGTTGGGCCATCGGTACCACCCCCACCTATTGTACCTATACCACCAACATCTGGCATTACACCACTCCAGACTGTTAATTTTGATGATCAAGTGGTGCCTCAGAGAGACATTCAGGCACAAGACCTTCCCGTGAGGAAGCATCTTTGTGTAGCGAGAGATGTTGCAGACATTGAGAGGTTATTGTTATCAGTAGCTCTAAGGAAGACCCAAACGAGGACATTGGGTCTAATGATATCTTTGGCCATGATGATGGTGATGCTGATGATGAGGGTACCCAGCCTGGAGGATCCCCTCAGGACACTTCTTCTGCAAGATTTCTAGGAGTTACTCATATGTAGTTAGTTTTTGTAAAGATTTTGATGTATATAGATGCAATATTATTATTCTGTAGATGATTCGAGAGTATGGACCCTATCTTTTGCTCATGGGCCACTTTGTAGACTAGTACACTAGATGATGTTAGGACTCTATAGGCTAACATCATAGTTAGTACTAGAATTCTTGACGCTTGACTTCACATCTACAAAGACCTCGTGGAGGCAAATGTACTTTTGATTGCTTATTGAATATATGTATGTGAAGTTCCCTTTATGGATTTTGGCTAATCTTTCAAATACATGTATATCTTTATATCTTTATATGTGAAGTTCCCTCAACACGGAGCACCAGAGGTTCAACACCCTCCTACTCCGCCACCACAATCTCCCCGAAGGATAGTAGAATTATTCATGAAGTAGAACCCACCCACTTTTAATGGTGAAGGAGACCCATCAGATGCTGAGAGATGGGTTAAAGCTATGGAAATAATTTTCCGACTTCTTTAGTGCACAGACAGGGAGAAAGTCAATTGCATCTCTTACCAATTGATTAAGTCGGCCGAGTTCTGGTGGGAAACCAAAGTGAAAACTATCACACTTAACAAATTGGAAAACCTTTCATGGGAAGAGTTCAAAGAAAGTTTGTATGACAAATATGTTGCAAAAAATTATCGTGAAAGGAAAGAGACGGAGTTCAACAACCACCACCAAGGAAAAATGACTGTGGCATAGTATGATAAGCTGTTTAGTAGTCTGTTGAGATATGCTCCACAACAAGTGGATACTGATGCTAAGATGGCAACGAGGTTTGGCTATAGTTTGAAAATCGAGATCCAAGCTGGATCAGCATGCTTAGGCGAATTGTCTTATGCTGAATCTCTAAACCGTGCCTTAGACATTGATGCAGCCTATGCAAGAGATAAGGTCCCACTCACTACTGTTGTGCCCCATGTTTCAGCCCCTCAGAGCCAAAATCAGAAAAGAAAATGGGAAGAAAACTCTAGGGGTTCATCATTCAATTTTGTAAATAAAAAGAAACAGTGGCAGGAAACCACACCACATCAGCAACAGATGTATCGAGGTGGCCAGAGCCACGATCAAAATATTGAGAGGCATGACACCACTAATCATACACGTAATGAGCAGAAAAACGAGGGGCCACGACCTTGCACTAGGTGTGGAAGAACTCACAATGGATTTTGTGCTGCTTTGAATAGCACCTGCTACACTTGCGGTCGACTGGGTCACTATGCTTCACAATGCAAGGGCAGAGTTCAGGGCTATGGTCAGCGACAAAATCAGCAGGGCACTAGGAATCAGATGAGAGCTATGCATGGGCAACCTCAGCCGACACGACAAGAGCAGAGACAAGTGTTCAAGGGGACCACAAAATCAACAACAAAATCCACCCCGCCAACCACCACAACCACGACAACAACCACAATGCCTGGCTAGAGCTTATGCTCTGGAGCGAGGGAAACAACCAATGGAAAATCAAGGTAACCTTGCAGGTATGGGTTCAGTTTATGGCATACCTGTTATAGTTCTGTTTGACACTGGTGCGTCATATTTCTTTATTTCAAATGCATGCATAGAAACATTAGGCTTAAAAGTTGAGAAGGCCCAACAGAACTTAAAGGTTACTACTCCTTCTGGAGAATGGACAACGACCACTCATGTTTGTAAAAACCTAGAAGTGGACTTACAATCACTTAAGGTTCTTGCAAATGAACTCAATGTTATGAAAATGTGGGATATCGATATCATCTTGGGTATGGACTGACTCACGGAGAATAACGCCACAATTTTGTGCGAGGAAATGAAGATATCATTCCACACTCAAGGAAAAGATACTATAAGTTTTCACGGGGTCAGTAAAGGAAGAAAAATACCCATTGTGTCTGCACTTCAAGCTAAGAATATGCTCAAGAAAAATGACAACCAAGCCTACTTAGTGTACACTGAAGGAGAGATAGATGAGAAGAAATCTATCATGGATGTAGCCATTGTATGGGAGTATGGAAATGTATTTCCTAAAGAATTGCCAGGATTACCCCCAGATCGACAAGTAGAATTCATGATTGACTTAGAGCCTGGAGTAGCTCTAATTTCTAAAGCACCCTATCAGATGGCTCCAAAGGAATTGCAGGAATTGAAGATTTTGCTGCAAGAGCTCTTAGATTTGGGATTTATTAGTCCCAGTGTCTCACCTTGGGGAGCACCGATATTATTTGTGAAAAAGAAAGATGAAACGATGCGTATGTGCATTGATTATCGTGAATTGAACAAGTTCATCCTAAAGAATAGGTATCCACTACCGAGAATAGATGATCTATTTGACCAGTTGAAGGGTACAAGTTTTATCTCAAAGATAGACCTAAGATCAGGCTATCACCAGTTGAAAATCAGAAGAGAAGACATACCAAAGACAACTTTTTGAACAAGATATGGACATTATAAGTTTATCATTATGCCATTTGGCTTGACGAATGCACCAGTAGTATTTATGGATCTCATAAATCGAGTGTTTCATCCATATCTCGATAAGTTTGTTCTAGTGTTTATCGATAACATTCTCATCTACTCTAAGACCAAACTAGAACATGAAGAGCATTTGAGAACTGTGTTGGAAACACTATGGTCTGAGAGATTGTATGCCAAATTTTCCAAGTGTGAATTTTGGCTGAAGGAAGTAATGTTTTTGGGACATATTGTGTCGGCTAAAAGAATCAAGGTGGATCCCATGAAAGTACAAGCGGTAAGTGATTGGAAATCACCCACTACCCCAAATGAAATTTGGAGCTTCTTGGGTTTAGTTGGGTATTACTGAAGGTTTCTCGAGGGGTTACCTAAGATTGCAAGACCGATGACATAGTTGCTTTGTAAAGGTGTTAAATATATTTGGACAGAAGACTGTGAAACAAGTTTTCAAGAGCTTAAAAAATGACTAACCACAACTCTAGTCTTAGCTGTCCCTGAGGCAGAGAAAGAATATGAAGTGTACACCGATGCATCAAAGAACGGACTCGGTTGTGTACTCATGCAAGGTGGAAAATTGTTAGCATATGCATCACGATAATTGAGGCTGTATGAGTTAAATTATCCAACACATGATTTAGAATTAGCAGCTATAGTGCATGCTTTGAATATTTGGAGACACCATCTCTACGAACTACAATGTGCTATCTTCACTGATCACAAAAGTCTAAAGTACTTTTTCGAGCAAAAAGACTTGAACACGAGGCAACAAAGATTGCTCGAACTAGTAATATGATTTTACTAATAACTACCATTCGGGTATGGCAAATTCTGTGGCGGATGCTTTGAGTCAAAAAGCTTAATCTAAGGTAAGGTCGATCTTGACTCAAGAAATTGAGCTAGTGAAAGAATTTTCGAAGCTAGAGCTAGAAATCATAACACCCCAAAAACAGTAAGGAGTGTGGTTCCAGCGATCGTAGTGATCCCCGATTTGAGAGAAAGGATCATTAGTGCACAGAGACAAGATGAAACACTTGAGAAGGTGCGATTAAAGATCCGAAGTGGACAATCGGGGGTGCTATCATGAAGGTCCAGATAATGCTATCCTTTATGAAGGAAGGACATATGTACCCCGAGATAAGGAATTAAGAAAACTAATTATGAGCGAAGCACATGATACGCCTTATACTGCCCATCCTGGAAGTACAAAGATGTAGCAGGACTTAAAGGAAAAATTCTGGTGGGATGGTATGAAGAAGGACATCGCTTCATTTTTTGAGCGTTGTCTGGTGTGTCAACAAGTAAAAACACTGCACAACGACCATTTGGAAAGTACATTCGTTGGAAATCCAAGAGTGGAAATGGGAGCACATTGCAATGGACTTTGTAACAGGTCTACCAAAAGCCATACGTGACAATACTACCATATGTGTGATAGTGGATCGATTGACAAAATGTGCTCACTTTGTACCAATACGAATAACCTATGGATATGATAAGCTAGCACAAATATATGTTCGAGAGATTATATGGTTACACGGTGTGCCTATAACGATAATCTCGGACCGTGATTCAAAGTTCACATCTAGATTCTAGACTAGCTTACAGAGGGAACTCGACACTCATTTGAATTTTAGTATAGCTTTCCATCCTCAGATGGACGTACAGTCTAAGAGAACGATACAAACTCTTGAGGATATGTTGCGAACAATCGTCTTAGACTGATGTAGAAGCTGGGAAAGTGTATTACCTCTGATTGAATTTGCCCATAATAATAGCTATCAGACCACTATTGGAATGGCACCGTATGAGGCTTTATACGGGAAGAAATGTAGATCTCTGCTCTACTGGGACGAAGTAGGTGAGAGACGAGTACTTGGTCCTAAAAGTGTAGGCGAAATGATTGAGATAGTCCGTCAGATACGGGAGAGAATAAAAGAGGCCCAGAGTAGACAAAATTCGTATGTTGATATGCGACACATTGAGCTTCATTTTGAAGTTGAGATAAAGTGTTTTTGAAGATCTCCCTTTTAAAAGGAATCGTGAGATTTGGTGTGAAAGACTAGCTGCGGCCAAGATTTATCGGACCTTATTGGATCCTTGAAAGAATAGGTCCAATAGCCTACCGATAAGCGTTGCCACCAAATCTTGGAAATGTACACAATGTTTTCCATGTGAATCAACTACGAAAATATGTGTACGATCCTAGACATGTGATCCAACAAAACGAGACTGTTCTTAGTCCAAAATTAGGTTATGAAGAGAAACCAGAATTGATTTTAGATAAAAAAAAATCCAGGAATTGAGAAACAAATCAATACCTCTGGTAAAGGTCCTATGGAACATCATGGACAAGAAGAAACAACATAGGAGCTTGAGGAGAGAATGAAGGAGAAATGCCCTGACCTTTTCCAAGGTAATTAGCAAATTTCGGGATGAAATTTTTATAAGGTGGGGAGAATGTAATACCCCCAATTTTCTTATCTATTTTTATTTTATTTATTTTTATATAATTTAAAAGTAGAATCCTTGATAGAATTATTAGCAAGATGGTGAACTTGTTCTAGATATAAATTTACGATTTGAGTCGAGCCAATTCATTAATTAGAATGAAATTATTATTATATGATTTTGTATATATTTTCCCACTTATTAGTTGGATTGAATAAGTTTAAATTATTGTTGGAATGTTGTATGGATTGGTCAAAATAGGAAAATGTTAATTATTTATTAGTAATAATATAATTTATTTCTAAAATAAAATAAACATAATTTTTTGTGGGGAAGGGTTGTGGATTTTACTTCTTTCAGCAACGTTTTTAATACTTTTATTTGTAGGAAGAATGTGGAAAGTTTAAGACCACATTTCCCACTTAACTCCCATTACAATTCTCTACACTACACCTCTTCTTTATTTTTTTTTCCTCACCAAATTCTTTATCTGTTGTTTGCCAAATTCACGAAGAGGGTAAAATGTGAATCTCTTTATTTTTATTCTTTCGCATTTTTTTTTCTTTTTAGTTCAATCAAGAAAGAAGAGATAATCCTTATTCATTATCACTTTGAAGGTTGAGATCTTAAAATTTCTAAAGTAGCAAAGGATTAAGGAGGAGTTGGGTTGTGTTCACTCTTTTTCCACACTCTATACCCAGTAACCCAGGTAACTTAATGTAGATTCAAATTGGTATTCTAGGTTTAGAAAGAAAGAAGTGCTTAAGCAGAGTAATAATTTGTTGCTACATGTTAATCTCGTGGTAATCTTGAAGCACGACATTGATTTAGTGTACAAAATAAGGTTATATTTTGTATTTGTTGCTGAGATTAGAATAAGTATGCGTGATTTGTGAACCAAATACATACATAAATATATTGCATCCATTTTATCTAGATAATTGTAGTTTTGAAACAATGATTATCAGAGGGAAGATAAGTCATATATATATATTTTTATTTCTTTTGTGGAAGCAAATTCATTTGTATTTTTTGCATGTCCATTTTTAAAACCCCTCCTATTATTGTCTCAATTTACTGGTTGGTTTAATGTTAATTATTAGTGTTTCTTTTTTGTATTGGTGAAGAATTTCTGTGGTATTTTCTAATCACCTTCTTAGTTAAATTGTGGGGAGTTTTAAGCCATTGTTACTACTTATGGCTGAAGATAAATATTTGTGTTTGTATCCAATAGAAAATTCAAAAATCTTAGTCGATATTATGTAATTTACTTCGTGTGGGAGGAGCTCTGTTTTGTTTTTAGGAGCTGGGTTGTTTGTCCGCACATATAAGAAAGAGGGGAGGAAACCCTTCGGTACAAATTTTCTAAAGATGTTATGGATAAATTGGTGTAGCAGTGATCATGTAAATAGATTTTAAACCCCCAATTAGAGCTGGCAATTTCTGACACGACACAATAACACGACACGAACACGCACGATAAAAGCGAGTACCAACACGACACGAACCTGTTAAGCTCAAACACGAACACGACACGAACCCGTTAAGCTCAAACACAATAATGACATGACTCGAAAACAACCCGACATGATAAAAATTAACCTTACTAAAATTGTCAGTTTTACACTTGGGACTAAAATTTTTTAATACGACACGAACACGCACGATAACAATGAGCACGAACACGACACGAACCTGTTAAGCTCAAACACGAACCCAACACAAACCCGTTAAGCTCAAACACGATAATGACACAACACGATAAGACACGACACGATAACGACCCAACACGCACGAATTGCCAGCCCTACCCCCAATAAACCTAAGAAGACATAATAGCGTAGTAGTATACTATATTTGAATGATATTTGGCAGCATGGTTCGAAACCCACCTTCAACTCACTTATTATTTAATTTTTGTTTATTTAATTTTTGTTTCACACTGATAAGTTCACATTTTCACTAACTTATCAATGTGTTTCTTTAGTATTTTAGTGTTTTAAGAGCATTTTTATTCACTTTTGCATGCATGATAGGGTTATTGCACGTTAGATGCTCGTGATGGTGTGTTTTGCAGGTTTTAGGACGAAAAAGGCCGAAGGAAAGAATGAAGCCCGAGGAAAAGTCTCGGCTTCGATCGACGCAAACCCGTGTCGATCGAAGTCGAGAGCATGGAACGATCGGCGTGAATGGCTTCACCTCGATCGACGCCGGCGAGGGTCGAATGAAGTTGACAAAATTTCAACGCTCGAAGTGAGGGTCAAACCAAACCTCCATCTCGACCAATGTGAGGCCACGTCGGTCGACGTCGACCCAAATCTAGCGGATTTTTCTTGGTTTTAAGATAGATTTGTATCTTAATTCCTAGGCCTGGCAGGATATATCCTAGACAATTATAAATAGCCCTCTCTAGGTCGAAAATTAGTGTGTTAGATTTGAGATTTCATTGGAGAAAAAGATTATAACAGAAATTTATTACTTTTAGTTTATTTTCGCATTTGGATTGCATTTAGAGATTGTTGCAACAACTCAATATTATTCTGAATTCGAGTTTTTCTTTATGCAAGATTATTTTAGGTTTTATCTTTTTATGTTAATTCTGATTATGTCTTTGCATAGCTAAATTCTCTATAGATTCTAGGGTTTCGATTATTATGACGATGTATGATTGAATTGAATTAATTGCCTTTCTGATTTGTAGTTTATGAAAACTAGGACTTACTACGATCTTGATTTACTGGCCATAAGTTAGGTTTAATTTAGTTGGAATTTAGAGACTCAAAAGGTAATGGATTTGAATGTAACATGGTTTTCATAATAAAAATTGTTTTTCTTGTCTGAAAAGAGAGAATCGATATATTTCTCAAGACTGAAAAGGTAGAGTAAATTAATTAATCAACTTTGTGAATTGTCCTCACCAAAAATTCATAATACTTTTCTGATGTTCCACTACGAAGAAGAATTCAAATTGGTAATTAATTGATTCATAATTATATATATGACATAATAGGTAGAAAGCCCTATGATCTATGTTTCTCATATTCGAATTTCAAAACCTTTCACAATTTACTGCTTTATTTCAATTTTAGGATTCAACCACAAAATTTTGTCTTCTATTTTCCTAATCAATATTCCGAAAACGATTGATTTAGTACTTAGGGTTTATTCGTTACTTCACTCCTTTGGGATTTGATAATTTTATTTTATCACTATATTATTAGCTTAGCTAAATCGCTAGTTAAATAATTTTAGCGATCACACACCTCACTCTATTAGTTAATTATAATAGCTATAATAATGTATTCTTATAATTTAAATATCTTTTTCCTAGTGATTTGGTAGATTTTGGTAGTGATTATTTTGTTATTTTCTTTTAGAGTACTTGCCAAGAAGTGATTATAGTTCTAAGTAAGATTTGGAGAAACCTCTAGCCAGATCTTTCTCATTTTCGAGTCTACTCTAAGCACATTAGAATATATTCTAGTAGTGTCTTAGATGAGAGTTCAAATTTTGTATAACCCATCGGTATATCGTTTAGTTCACAACTTTGTACAATTTGAACTTAAGTTTTGTTTTTGAATCTGCACTTATTGAAGATTCGTTGTGATGAAGGAAACACGGGGAACATGAATTAGAAGATTGAAGGTCTTTGGACATAAACCTTTCGACTATGTATCAGGTGGACTTTCCTATTAAATTATAAAATGTGATTTCGGACTATGAGTCCTATTTGTGAAAATTATGAAAAATATGTTTTGTTTTGAATTAAATTGTCATATCTGAAATTATTTATGTTTTGCATTACCTATCTGTCCTCGAAGCCGAGAAAG
This sequence comes from Plectranthus barbatus, assembly GCA_026898455.1. NCBI lineage: Eukaryota > Viridiplantae > Streptophyta > Magnoliopsida > Lamiales > Lamiaceae > Plectranthus > Plectranthus barbatus. Next base: position 178,031 of record JAPKLW010001288.1, read on the forward strand.
CGGCTAGAGAATATTATGAAATCTGAGCCGGGGAATACGGCCAGAGCCTTGGGCTTTAAATGTCAAGGTGTTTATGAATGATTAGATCTCGATGACTCTATAAAAGCCGAGATTAGTGCACTTGGTGTCAAACCTAGTGGGAGAAAGGTCCTGCTAAATAGGTTGGTCATCGTGACTTTGGAAGTAGGCCTGCTTCCTAGTCACAACTATAAAATCAGATTGTGTATGTGAAAATAAAACAGTGCTCAGTATTGCAAAATAAAATGAGTTTGATAAACATGGTGAGATTTTTTAAAGTAAAACCCATGTGTTATCCCTAAATTGTGATATGACAATTTTAAATGTAAACTTATATTTGGCAAGTGTCCACTTGGTACAATGTACTTAGCCCTGTATATATTTCTAAATATGCACGTTAAGCTGGATACATGGGTGGAAAAGTGCTAAGCTGTACATAACTTTTGAACTCTAAAGAGCCCGGGATTATATATCTTCATATATATAATCCGACTATGCTTATTTCGCTGCAAATATTCTGAACTCCTTTAATTCCCAACTTTGGCTTGTAATTCAAATTATGAAAATCCTATTTTGTATCGTTCTTAACGAGCCAGACTCGAATGCTTTTGCCAACTCCTTCATTTCAGACAAGATTTTCTTTCTCTCATGTTTGTCTTTATTGTGATTATTTACCTCTTTCCTACTATATTTTTGTTCATCAAACGATTATCATCCCCAATGTCACATCCCCGACTTTGGGAAATTCTCAGGGTGTGATAGTCATACCAAGTATCAGTCCGAGGAATCTAAGTTCCAGTTCCTCGTACTGAATTGATAGACACTTTAAGGATCTCGAATCATGTCTTCGAGTTTAACTCTGATTCCTTTTATCTTTGCATTTCCACGTACTCTCTTTAGACTCTGAAACTGAAAACTGAAATTCCCAAATTTCAAGCTTTAAGTTTCTGCTTTTTCGATCAAAACTCAGTTTCCAGAAACTGACTTTTAGACATTCTAAGTTTCAAGCTCCGATACTTAGTCTTCAGCATTTCAAGTTTCTCAGAGTCTTTACTTTAAGGTCTGAAACTTGATTCTTGTCGTCTCGAGCTTTGGCTTTAATTTGCTCGATCTTCAGCTTTAGTTTCTTGTCTATTACTACTCAAGATTTTATACTATACAAGTATTACATGTAAAGACATACAAGAAACATAGAAGCTGAATTTTGACACACCAAAACATAAAATAAAGGAGTAAACTGAATCTCAGTTTCCAACAAAAGGCAAGTATTTCCTTTTTGGTGAGAAATGTCATTCGAAGGTAAATTGTTTGGTGTTGGGCACCAAGGAATAAGGTACGTTATTTGCATTTATAATATAAATACATTTGGCATATTTTTCTACCCATTCTTGGCTATTATATATCGGCGCTACAGATCAAGTTAGTTATACTATGCAGGGGGTTTGATAAGCTCGGATTTTGACTCACTTATCTTATTGTTTTCAAGTATTTTATTTGGTTTTATTGAGTTTATTTGTATATCTTGAGCATGATTCAAGTTTATGGGGTATAATGCTTGCCATGGTGTGTTTTTGCTGGTTTTAGGCAAAATTCAATGGGAACCCGTACCGAAAGTAGTAGATGTTCAAAGAAATAGTCACGACTTCTTCCGCAGATGGAATCTAAGCTAATGGAGATCATATTATGCCATATTTATTAACCCAATATCCTAAACACTGTCCCTTCACAATATATTGTCCCTAGTTAGCCACTTTTGAGCCTTTTCAATTCTTTCCTTGTCTATGAGCTTAAGAATGTACTGGTTTCGCTCGTGTCTTGAGTTATGGTTTGAATTTGATAGATTGATGTGAATTGGAGATAAGAAATGTCAAATTAGTGGTTGATGCAAAGTGGGTGTTAAATAGCTCAAACAAAATTAGAATTCTCATAAGCCCTATGAAAAAAAAGAGAAACAAATATGTGTGTAAACTATTGAAGGGTATAAGAGATACAAATGAGCTAGGAAAAAAAAGAGCTAAGAGATCCACGTTGACCGACGCAAGCTCCACGTCGACCGAGACAAACCCAAAAAAAGAAAAATTTAAGATTTTTATGGTTAAATCATATTTTTTTTCCCTAGATCCCAATTTATACACCTCTACCTCTATAAATACTTGTTTTGCTCGAGTTGTTAGGGTTCCATCTCAGTTCTTCCCTGAATCTTCTTTACTTTTTTATCTTGGAATTGGAGTTTTTGAAGATTTAATTACTTTTGAGAGGATTCAACCTTTATTTTTATTGTAAGTTTTTTATTATGCAAGTTAATAATATGTTTCTTATGTTTCTTTCCATCATGAGTGGCTAGAAACCCTAGCGGGTTCTAGGGCTATGTGTAATTAATCATGTTTGCATGTTAGATTAATCAACTCAAATTGCATGGTTTCAATTCCTGATTTAATTGATAGAATTTAGGATTGATGATGGATCGAGAGGTGAAATTAATTCTTTATTCATAGTTGTTAATTGAAAGACCGAGAGGAGAAATTTAATAACAGGAAGAGGAATTGAATATAATTGGTTTTCTGTCTCAAAAAGATTATTCAATTGTAGGGAATTAAATCTATTTTTATTCAGGTTGATTATTATTGTGTTCTTGAGGCCAACAAAGCGTATACAGTCACATGATAGTAACCTAGGTTAAAATTGCCCAACCAAGGAATTTTAATACTTTATTTGATTTCCCACCATTGTAGAGTTGATTGATTTGGCATGAATTCTAATTGATTATTTGCCCTAGAATCTGTGTCTCTTAATATTTGCTTTTCAAAATCCTTTAAATTTCTGCATTGTTATCTTTATTTTCCAAAACCAAAACCCAATTTCTGATTTACTCAAAAATAAATCTTAGAACTATAGTTAGTACATGAGATATTTTCGTTACACAGTTCCTCTGGGTTCGACTACCTTTGGGTATCTTTATAAATTTATTTGCCACTGTATTTGCAATTAATCTGCGAATTTTGCAGTGATCAAATTGGCGCCGTTGCCGGGGAATTGTTAGATTTTATCTTATTACTAATTTGTTTAAAGATTAATTGGATTGAGTTTTTATTTTATTTTATTTAAATTTCTGTTCGTGTGCGTGTGTTTGGTGTTTGAATTTGTGTCTGTTTTGACCGACGCACGTACCGCATCGGTCGACGTAGAGGATTTTTTGTGTCGGTCGACACAACCCTCGTGTCGATCGACGCAGATCTGATTTGTTTTTATTTTGTCTATTTTCTCAGGTTTTGCATGAACACGAGGGCCCAAGGGAAACCACTTGAAGTCTTTGATCCAGAAATCGAGGCCACAGTCCGAAGAAGGAAAAGCAAGGAGAAGCAAAGCACAACCATTGAGATGGATCCACTGCACAAACAAAATGAGGAAGATAATCATGAGATGCCACCTTTGGAGGAAACCGACATGCAGCTCATTACTCAACAAAATGCCCTACTGATGGTCCAAGAGATGTAATAAATTCGGGAGTTGGTCGCGCAACTGAAGTTAGAAAGAGAAGCAGATCGAGCTGAGGCTGCAAGGAGAGACAGAGAAAGAGAGCAAGAAAGGCTGCGCCAAGAGGACTCCGACGATGAGGATCCCAATGCCATGGCAAAGAAGTACAGACCGCAACCCGTTAATGAGGGATTCATTATTGGTATCAATGCCAATAACTTTGAACTCAAAACCGGTCTTATTCAGATGGTTTAGCAGAACCAATTCGGTGGCCGAGCTGTGGAGGACCCTTACACTCACCTCAAGATGTTCGTGGAGGTTTGTGAGACCATCAAGTAGAATGGAGTCACCCAGGATGTGATCCGTCTGCGCTTGTTCCCCTTCTCACTTCGGATCAGGCTCGGACGTAGTTTACTGCCCTGGACTGCAGCATCATCCGCACTTGGGCCGATCTCAGAGCAGAGTTCCTCTCTGCCTTCTTTCCTCCATCAACCATGATCCAAAAGAAGATGGAGATCTTGCAGTTCCAGCAGAAGATGGATGAATCTTTGTTGGAGGTATGAAGCAGGTGGAATGAGCTGTTGAGGAGCTGCCTGGGCCATGGAGTTGATACCGAGGAGCAGGCCCACATCTTCTACCGAGGGATGAATGAGAGTACCAAAGCAGCTATTGATTATGCTACGGGAGGTTCTCTGATGAGCAAGTCACCTGAAAAGGCCCTCAAGCTGTTCAAGAAGATGGCTTTGCATACTCAACAATGGGCCAATCCAAGGAGGCCTCAAGTCAAGGAAATTGAGAAGAAGGAACCGGATGAGACTCTCAAAAAGGAGATTGAAAAGCTCAAGGGGGAGATGGAAAAGCTAACCTCTAATGTTTCTGTTGTTTCTGCTGCACAGGTTGAACTCATTGCTGATGTGAATTTCATGAACCGAGGAGGCTATCATAATCAATTTCAGAATCAATATCAGAATCAGCAACGAGGTGGAGGATATCAGCATAACCATACAAAGAAGCACGCCGGCTTCTCTTATGCTAATCTGGCAGGTGGAGAATTTCCCCCACCTGGTTTTGATGTGCAAGATGGAGAAATCACTGAAAAGAACAAGGAGAGTTTGGATGTGGTGTTGGCCAAGTATATCAAAGCTTCATATTATCGAGTTGGGAAGATAGAGCAAGAAGTGGCTGGAGTGCACACAAAGATTGATCTAGTTAGCAAACATGTTCAGATGCTTGAAACTTAAGTAAGCCAGATTGCTACCACCATTGGAGTCCAGCACATGCAAGGGCAACTTCCGGGCACTACCAAGGTGAATCCGAAGAATCAGAAGGAGTGCAAAGCAGTTACTTTGAGGTCTGGCACGAGTTACAAAGATCCCGGGAAGATTTTGGACAAGTTTGGGGGAGAAGAAGAAGAAAATCCCGAGTGGGATGCCACTGTTTTAACCGACGCACATCCCGCATCGGTCGACGCAGACAGATTGAGCAAGGTGGAGAAGATGGGTGACGCAACCACGTCGACCGACACACCTTCACGTTGGTCGACATGGAGTCCATGGACATTGACCGAGATTCCTGTAAAAAGGTCAACACAGAAGGTTGTTCAAGGAAGTTCTTCGGCTGCAACAGATGAGCCTATTCCCCCAATACCCTTTCCTCAAAGGTTTGCCAAGCAGAAAGAAGACTCCAAGTTTGCTAGGTTTGTGGAGAATTTGAAGAAAGTCAGCATCCATATACCACTGATCGAAGCTTTGAGAGAGATCCCGGGTTACATGAAGTACCTCCGAAAACTGATGATCGAGAAGAAGCAGTTTGTGGAGAACTCAACTTTGAAGATACGTAAGCAGTGCAGCTTGCTACTTCAAAAGCACGTGATCCAGGTTGTTTCTCGATTCCAGTCGAGATTGGGGGGATAGAGTTCCAAAGGGTGTTGTGCGACACTAGTGCCAGCATCAATCTTATGCCATATTCCATCTTCAAGCGCCTCAACATTGGAGAACTGAGGCCGACTACAATTACTTTGCAAATGGCAGACTGATCTGTGTCTCGCCCCAAAGGTATACTTGAGGATATTCTCATTCGTGTGGGTCATCTAATCTTTCCTGCAGATTTTGTAGTGCTTGATATGAAGGAAGACTGCAATATGCCCTTGATCTTGGGACGAGAACTTTTGGACACTAGTGCTACATTGATCGACTGCCGAGGAGGAGAGATCACACTTCGTGCTAATGATGAAAAGATCACCTTTGTGATCGACAAAAGCCGGCAACAGTCAGAATGCAACCGGATCACATCAGTTGAAGATTCTGAAGATGAAATGGAGGATGCCGAGGAAGAAAAGGAGGAGAAAGCTACCATTGAATGGGAGCAAGGAAACAGGTTGGTGAAATTGTCAACTAAGCCATCCCTTTCCAAGCTCTCTACTGTCATTCAAGACCGCAAAGTCTACATAGTGGATGCAAAAGGGCGAAGAGTTTGGACCCGACCCCCATGGTCATGGTGATTTGAGGTATCGTCGAGCCGCGATGTTAAATCAAGCACTTGTTGGGAGGTAATCCAATTTTTACTTACTTTCTTTTCAAATTTCTTGTTATTTTTGTTTTTGCATTTGCTTTCAATTTTTTAATATGTTATTCCTGTTTTTGTTATAAAAAAAATAAAAAAAATTAAAATAATAAAAAATAAATAAATAAATAAGAATCGAGGAACAATGCTCTGTTTTGACCGACGCAGACCTAGCGTCGGTCGATGCAGAGTAGCTCGATGTGCAGCACTTCAGCCCAAGATGGGGGTCGATAAGAAGGCTCCACGTCAACCAACGCAGAGCCCGTGTTGGTCGACGCGGAGTGCCAGTGATACGTGCGTAAAATGACCCATATTTCGATGTGTGTGCATGCTTGTTTGTGGCTATTTACTCCCGTATCATATGTTTTTGTCGTATTTTGGTTGTGTTTTAGTGTTTTGTGTGTTTGATTTGTGTAGCATAGGTTTTGGGCATAAAAGAGCATTTTTGGTGGAGTTTTGGAGGAAAATCGCACGTGTTTGGAGTTTGGAGGCGTCGACCGGCCGAGCGAAGCTGGACCGGCCGAGCAGGGCAGACAGAGGGCTCGACCGGCCGAGCCAGGGTGGACCGGCCGAGCCAGGCCACGAACAAAGGGCTCGACCGGCCGAGCCATGACCGATCGGTCGAGCCAGGCCACAGAAAGGTGGCTCGGGCGAGCCATTTTGACCGGGCGAGCCTGGCCAGGTTTCTCCAGATTTTTGGCAGTTTCCAGCTTCGACCGGGCGAGCCATACTTCGACCGGGTAATCTGAGGCCCTATTTGCTTGTCTATAAAAGGGGAAAAGTCAGTTATTTGAGGAGCTTTTTGTCATTTTTCATAAAATCTAGTTAGGATCTCTCCTAGATTCCAATTTCTATCACGATTCCATCCAAATCCTAGAGTATCTAAGAGCTCAATCCATCAATTCTTGGAAGAGAAGTGAAGATTCAAGGTGGTAGATCAAGGCATACAAATCCAATTGGGGAAGATTCCAATCTCTACTTTTCAAATTGTGATGGATGTAATTGATTTCAACTTTGTATTTGTACAATTGAAAGGTAT
>JAPKLW010001288.1:203332-226055 GCA_026898455.1 Plectranthus barbatus
AACACAGAGATCATCCATGACCGGGTTGTGAGCTCCTTCTCCGGCGAGACTCTCGTGGGCTTCACTTCGATTCCGGACGGACTCGAGTCGTCGGAGAGACACGTTCCGGGGAAGTTGATGGAGGCAGTGTACACGGTCATACCTCGCAAGATCGAAGCCTTAATACGAGAGATGAATGATACCGATTCCGACAGAGTGAGCTGCTTGATTTACGATCAATCCATTGGTAGTCTTCAGCGAATTGCGGCCGACGCCGGGATTAGGTCCGTCGCCTTCTTGCCGGCCGCCGCCGCCTTGTTGGTCTTGGGCATCAACATTCCCAAGCTGCTTCGGGAGGGGATTATTGACGACCAAGGTGGGATTCCTACTCTCGAGATTTATGTTGCATAAAATTAATTGAAGCTTCGATTCTAAACTATCTTTGATATATGTTAATATTAGGGATGGTTATTATGAAAGTAAAAAATTATGATAATTATTAAAATTAGCAATCACAGTGAAATAATATATCTTGGAACATAATTGTGAAATAGAAAATTAATTTAATAAAATCCGAATCACTACCAATTTGTTTCCTTATCATATAAGCTTCCAAAAATAGTCCTACAATAATTGATAATGATGACAAAGTATATATAAAATATTTAACTACTATTACAATTTTTAATTAATTACTTTATTGAATATATACAGTATATAAAGGCGTATATTAGGCAGGGCGTCTAATTATTTTTTATTTATGCATATACTAGATAACTTATTTAATTGATAAGCTATATTATAAATATATGGATTTAAATAAATATTTATTTATATCGAATTATCAAAAATATTTATAGGTGACTTAAAAGCCTTGTTATTATAAAATTAATCGAAGATACAAGGTATCGATGTTAAATAAGAATATAAATTATATTAAATTACAGATATTAATGGTGAAGCAAAAGATATTTTGCATATAACAGATTTTATTCGTTCAATTTATGAAATAAATAATTACTTTTTGTCCTGCTTGGTACTGTGCTGAATTTATTAATTAGTTTTGGATCAATTTCATTGTATTTGCGTTCTAATTCAGTTTATACTTATAAATTTAATCACTAAGGCTTGATATAGTATAAACATGATGCAAAATTCATAAAACGCTAATCAAACATTCGAATATGGCATGATGCGTTGGCGGCTTTGGTGGAATCTAAATAATTTATTGGCAATTATTAATTGATTAACTAATTTATTATTTTTGACATTTTAAAAATACAATTATTATAAAGAATTATATAAATATATTTAAAAAAAAAATATTGAAGCCCCAACTAGCTTAGGGGCAGCAATGCACACTAGGGTTGGTGTGGCCTAAAGCTCCTTAGCTGAAATTTCTTTTCGTTTAAATAATATAATGATTCGGTACTTTAAGTAATATCTGTGGATATTTATTTTCTGATATATTAAATTTTTTTTTTATTACATAAAATTTAATGAAACCCCTTTATCAAAAATTTCTAATATGTCATTAGAGGAATCTAACCCATCTAATCTGCCACCTAGACCACATAGATCCTCTAACCCCTTTTTTTTTCCACTCCCTATTATTAATATTTATTTAATATTTTTTTATAATTTTACTTTAATATAGTTTGGATTAATTTTATAAGTTCGACGATAGGGTTCATCCAACTCAATTATGATATATAATATTTTTTAGTAATTATTTTTCAGTTTTTGACTAAAATTTAATTATTAAATTGATTAATTTATAACTATAATTTGTGTTCTTATAAAATTTTGATTTTTATTCTTATAAATCTATTAGACTATATTGTATTATACTTGATTTTTATTTTTGTAAAAATATAATTTAGAATTAGTAATCGAGATAATGGAATATCAAGTAGAACACCAATGTGGGACAGAGGATTTGATACCGCATTAAAGGGGCCACGTAAACTAATTTTTTCCTTTATTATAAAAGTCATATATTTGAAATGTTAATCAATCAGTTTACAATTTAATTTGTTGCGAAGGAAATTATTGGAGCATCATCATCTTTTGTAAGGAAAGAGTTTTTTCTTCTAAACTCGTGAGATTTAATATCAATAACCTAACAAATGAATGCAGGAACTCCACTACAGACCAATCCCATTCAACTGGAATCAACCATGCCCATCATCAATCCATCACACTTGGTCTGGTGCAGTGTAAGAAACACCACGATTCAGAAACTAATCCTCCACATGATGATACAGAACAACAAATTAATAAGCTCCGCAGATTGGGTGGTATGCAACTCGGCTCGAGATCTCGAGCCGGGCGCATTCACCGAGGCCCCACAGATAATCCCTGTGGGGCCGCTTCTGGCTAGCTACAGGCTAGCCAGTTCAGTAGGACATTTCTACGAACAAGATTCGGATTCTCTCGAATGGCTCGATCAACAACCACGCTCCTCGGTCGTATACCTTGCATTTGGAAGCTACGCAATACTCAACAAGACTCAATTCCAAGAACTAGCCCTCGGCCTCGAGCACGCCAACAGGCCATTCCTCTGGGTTGTGAGGCCTGGTGTCGTGCCCGGGGCCGAGAAGCAGGGGTTCCCCGAAGGTTTCTTGGAGAGAACCGCGGGGCGAGGGAGAATTATTAGTTGGGCGAATCAACAGAAGGTGTTGAATCACCCTTCTGTTGCATGCTTTGTGAGTCATTGTGGTTGGAACTCGACTCTGGAAAGTGTCAGTAACGGGGTTCCGATGCTGTGTTGGCCTTATTATGCGGATCAGTTTATAAATAGGAGCTATGTTTGTGATATTTGGAGAGTAGGGCTGCAAATGGGGAATGATGATGGTGGGATTGTCACATCTCATGAAATTAAGGAAAAGATTGATTTTCTGCTCGGTGATGAGGAGTTGAAGGAAAGGGCATTGCAGCTGAAGGAAATGATGGAGAGCAGCGCTAAAGAAGGGGGAAATTCTCACCAAAATCTCAAGAATTTTATAACTTGGATACAAGAATCACATAAATAATCAATCTCAAGTGAACGTGTGGTCTAAATTTATTGTATGTTTGTGTTTGAATTGATTTCATTACATGTTTGAGACCAATGATGACAGTGTGTGATGTGTACTTGTGTAAAAAAAATCTTGACTTTGCTAACTGGTTATTGTCAAAATTTGTGCAAAGAATATTTTATGAATTTTATTTTATGATCAATCGATTCTCATGTTCCATATCATGAGAATAGATCAATTGTGGGTAGCTTGAAAACAAAGGCTATAAACCAATTGATTGATATATCTTTTGTTTTAATTGATCCATTTAAAAGAAATTTACCGATTTTTTTCTTTGCAATAATTGATTGATTTATAATACAAACTATCGATCAATTTTTATGTTAATTGAATTATATTTGCATAAATTGATTTTTTTTTTTAGAACGATGTCAAAGGACACATGAGATATCCTCTGTCTCATTTTCATATCCCACCCTCTGTTTTATTATTAAATTATTAATTTTTATTTAATATTTTTCATTAACTTTAATTTGTTGTAGTTAGGATTAATTTTATAAGGTTAACGGTAGGATTCGTCCTACCTAGTTAGAGTATATAATATTTTTTGTAAATAATTTTTATTTTTACCTGAAGTTTGATTATTAAAATTTATTACCTAAAATTTGATTGTTATATTTTTTCGATAAATTCATAACTATAATTTGTATTTTTGGAAAATTTTAATTTTTGTTATTAAAAATTAATTTGAGTATATTATAATATACTTAATTTTTGTTTACGTAAAAATATTACATAAAATTGATAATCGAGACAGTAGAACACCAAGTAAAATATTAAGTCGTGATCTTTTGTTGATGGATGTGTTAGCTTGTAATTATTAGATCACGGAAGTTCATATGAATTGCTTGACCTTGCGAGATATAAACATTTATCACAGTTGTGACAGTTCTAGGATAAATTGTTGGTTTAAGCTGCGACATATTCAACAATAAGTAGCTTATTTTTGCTGTTAGATATGCTGGTACGTTCGGTATGTATTGATAGGACTTGACTAAGATCTGTTCTTTAATATGACATTAAGAGAACCTTGATCTTGATGGCTTGATGATAAGCTCATATTTACACTCACTTATCCTTATTTTTCTCCTTTATTTTAGTGCAATTAGGTTTGTTTATTAGTTGTTTTCGTGCATGAGTACATTATAGAGGATGTTATGCTTGACATGCTAAGTTTTGTAGGTTATTTAGGCTAAAAGTGAGCAAAAGATGAAAAGAGCCGAGTTTGACAGAGTTGCTGCTTCGATTGATACACGGAAAGTTAACCGAGAAGGGAGACGTGCCAAAAACCCAAAGCTTTACCTCTATATCAAATGACAGGGAGTATGTCGATCGACACAGAGGTCGGATGTCGATCGAGAAGCAAGGCAGAAGAAGGGCTCGACATTTGCATGCATGTCCATCGACACGCATCGTGTCGATCGACACAGAAGACAGAGAAGGGAATTTGTCCCAGTTTGGATATTTTTGCTATTTTAGCCCAATACCTTTTTGAGATGTTTTCACTCCTCTATAAATACTATCTCATTAGGGCTGGAAACTTATGTTTGATTTTACTTATAATATAATTACACTGGAGTTTTTCCAAGACCTTGAAGGTTCCTATTATCCTTGTAAGGTAATTTATGTCTTTTAATAAAATGCTTGCTTTGTTTCTATCCATGTTTAGTGTCTGAAAGCCCTGGCAGATTCTAAGGTTTGATAATCTTTTCTGATGCATGTATGAATGATTCAACTCAATAGCATGGTTCAATTCATGGTTTTTATTCAAATCGAATCTAGAATTAATGAAGGATGGAGAGATGAAATTAATCTAGGTTTGAAAATTATTAATTGAAGGACCGAAAGGTAAAAATTAGTAAGAGGAAGAGAGAAACGGATGCAACTGTTTTCTGTCTCAAAAAGAAGATTCAATTTGTAGGATTTAATTAGATAATTATCGAGATTGGCTAATATGTGTTCTTGAGACCGAGAGTAGATAGTCATACATTAGTAATCTAGGGTTTAATGCCTAACCAATGAATTTTGTCCATTTGAATATGATTTATTCCCCATTGCTGAGTTGATTAATTTTGCATGTTGATGATTTGATTATATCTGCCCTGGAATTTGGATCTTTAAATTCTGTTTTCAAAATCCTTTAAATTCTTCATTGTTATCTTTATATTCCAAACCAAAACCTTTATTCAATTTTCTCAAACAATTGTGGTTTGAAAACTATGGCTTGTACATAGAATTGTCTCATTATACAGTCTCTGTGGGTTCGACTACCTTAGGGTAAAACTATAAATTTATTTGCCACTGTTCTATAATTTATCTATTAATTTTAGTAGTGATCAAATTGGCGCCGTTGCCGGGGACTGCTAGATTCTACTTTATTATTAGTTTGTTTTTCAATTTGCTCGATTGAGTTTTTATTTTTGTTTTTGTTTTAATTTTTGTGTTTGTGTGCGCGTGTGATTTTCTTATTTTGCGCTCTGTTTCAATCAACACAAACTGTGTCGGTCAACACAGCTGCATCATCCGTGTCGATCGACAGGGCCCCTGTATGTCAACACAAAGGCTGATTTCTGCAGTGTCTTTTTCTCAGGTTGCATGAACACAAGGGCTCAGGGCAAACCACTCGAAGCTTTCGACCCAAAAATTGAGACCATAGTCCGGAGGAGGAAAAATAAGGAAAACAAAGCACAATCATCAACATGGAGCCACCACAACATCAACACGAAAAAGACGATTTAGAGATGCCACCCTTGGAGGATCTTGACACTCAAATCACAACAAGGGGTGCCCTTTTTCTAGTCCAAGAGGTCAACCAGATGAAGGAGGTGATCAAGCAATTGATGGCTGAAAGAGAAGCAGAGAGAGCCGAGGCTGCAAGGAGAGACAGAGAAAGAGAACGTGAAAGGCGGGGCCAAGAGGACTCCGACGATGAGGATCCAAATGCCATTGCAAGGAGGTATAGAACACAGCCCGGGAATGAGGGATTTGTTATTGGTATTACTACCAATAATTTTGAACTCAAAATCGGTTTGATTCAGATGGTTCAGTAGAACTAACTTAGTGGCCGAGTAGTGGAGGATCCTTACACTCATCTCCGAATGTTTGTGGAGGTGTGTGAGACCATCAAGCAGAATGGAGTCAGCCAGGATGTGATCCGTCTGTGCTTGTTTCCCTTCTCATTTCGGGATTAGGCTCGGACATAGTTTATAGCCCTGGATTGTAGCAACATCCGCACTTGGACAAATCTCTGAGCAGAGTTCCTTGCTGCCTTCTTTCCACCATATGTGATCATTCAGAAAAAGATGGAGATTTCGCAATTCCATGAGTCCTTGTTTGAAGCATGGAGCAGATTCAACGAGCTATTGAGGAGTTATCTGGGCCATAGAGTTAACACCGAGGAGCAGGCCCATATCTTCTACTGGGGGATGAATGGAAGAACTCAAGAGTCCATTGACAATGCAGCCGTAGGTTCTTTGATGAGCAAGTCACCGGAAAAAGCCCTCAAGTTGTTCAAGAAGATGTCCCTGCACACTCAACAATGGGCCAATCCAAGGAGACCTCAAGTGAGAGCAGTGGAGAAGAATGAGGATGACACCCTCAAGATGGAGATCGAAAAGCTCAAGGGGGAGATGGAGAAACTGACATATAGTGCTTGTGTTTCTGTTGCACAGGTTGATCCCGTCGCCGATTGAACTACATGAATCGAGGTGGATACCAAAATCAGTACTGGCAAGGGGGATACAAGCACTACCACCCAAGAGCTCATATCGGATTTTCTTATGCTCAACCTGAAGGTGCCAAAAATCCTCCACCAAATTTCAATGTTCAAAATGGAGAGATTGTGGAAAAGAAGAGTGAGAGCCTCGACGAGGTGTTGCAGAAGTTCATCCGGGCATCTGACAACTGGGTTGGAAAAATCGAGCAAGAAGTGGTTGGGGTCAATAACAAAGTGGACCGACTCGGAAAACACGTGCAGATTATCGAGACTCAAGTGAGTCAGATTGCTACCTCACTTAGTACGCAACGTAAGTAAGGAAAGCTGCCCGACACCACCGAAGTGAACCCCAAGAACCAAAAGGAGTGCAAGGCCATCAAACTAAGGAGTGGAACCAGCTACAAGGGTCCGAGGATGCCCCAAAACGAGTTTGGGGGAGATGAAGAGGAAAATCCCGCTAGAGTGCCCTCTGTTTCGACCGACACACCTGGTGTCAGTCGACACAGAGAACAAGAAGAAGCAGGCTTGTTGAGCAATGAAGAGGAATTAACCTAAGGGATTCTGACAGGCATGTCGACCGACACTCCGCATGTCAATCGACTTACATCCAGCCCAGGTGACACAGATGCAGCCTCAACTCAACAATCCAACTTCCAAAGTTGCTCTAACACCTTCGATGCCATTTCCTCAGCGGTTCGCCAGGAACAATGAGGATTCTAACTTCTCCAGGTTTGAGGAAAACTTGAAGAAGGTAAGCATCAACTTAACTAAAGCACTTGTTGGGAGGTAACCCATCCTTTACTTGCTTTATTTCGATTTCTTTGTTTTGTTTTACTTTATGATTTTCTATTATTCCTTATTTATTTTATAAAAAAAAAAACAAAAAATTTCGAGGATCGACCTCTGTATCGATCGACTTGCTTGATGTCGATCGACATAGAGGTCAAGATGGTGTAACTCTTTCGACCCGATGTAGGAGTCAACAAGAAGGCTCTGAGTCGATTAATAGAGCCCCTGTCGATCGACCCAGAGTGCCAGCAGCCACAAATGTTTTGTCGTGCAACGCTGATTCCTCTAGTGGATAAAAACGATGATGTCTGAGATCAACAGTCAGGTACAGTTCTTATTCTTGTCTGATTTTCAAACTTTTCTAACTCTCTGATTTTGGAATAAGTTTGGGGGGATGTGGACAAGAAATTCAAACTTTCTATCCCTTTATTTATTATGCTTTCTGTTATTTAAATTTATGGCTAGAAAAAATATATGGATATAGTGTGATCATAACTGTTGTTGGGAATTAATTGTGAATTCCTCCCTTAGGATCAATATTGTAAAAGTTTTGTTGAATCAAAGCTTATTTAGTTGGTCGATTGATGCGACTAAAAGTTCAATAAAAATTAAACTCTTAGCTACACAAGAATAAAATTTGTCAAATCCAGGTCCTTCTTCCCTTCGCCCGCTAGATTACCGGGATACTATAGCAAAGTCTAATAGCTAGGTAAAATCAAGTCGTTGAGTGATTTCTATCAACTAGGCAATCAATTTAAACCTATGCTAACAACATATAACAAACAATGAATTAAACCAACACACAACATTCAAACAATTCTCTCCACACCTTGGTAAACCAAGACAAACAAATACTCAAATGAGGTAGATAGGATGTTGAAATAAACGTAGATTTAATCCAATTAGGTTAATCATTGATGTAAACAAGTTTTAATCCCTAGGAGATTGAGCAATCGACCCTACACTCGTTAACCCCTTGTCACGGCGAGCTAACGGTTGATGATGCTAAGACTTGCAAACAACTACGTTATTAAGCCCTAGACCACTCCAAATAGAACGTCAATTACTGCCCTACGACCTAGCACCGCACAGGGATTGGAACTAAAATCGTATGAATCTACACTATTCACGACGATTCCGCCCGCATGTTGGCTGCAGCGTTCACGTCAACTACCTTCTAAGTTGGCTATTACCTACACCTAAGAGGTAAGGAACAAGTTCTAGTGCAATTCAAGCTCTCAAAGGAAAGTAAACAAACAATTATCAAACTTAATTTTCATGCATCCTTGTTCAAATCAACATCCAAATTGAATTAGAGCAACATACCTCTCAATTGTAACAATACAAAGTTGAAATCAAATACATTCATTACAATTGATAAGTAGAAAAGGAAATCTTCCCCAATTGGATTTGCTAGGTCTTGATCTACCACCTTGGATCTTCAATTCTCCTCCTAGGATTGATGATTTAGCTCCTCGATAGGTTTTGGAAAAGATGGAAATGGAATCGTAGAGATAATTTAGGAGGTGGTTATTCAAAGTTATCTAAAATTTGAAAATAACCGTTTTCCCCCTTTTATAATAAGCAAACAGGGCCTCGGATCGCCCGAGCCACCCATGGCTCGCCCGAGCCATGCTGAAAATGGCTAAATGCTGAAAATAGCTAAATGCTGAAAATCGCGTTTTGGCTCGGCCGGTCGATATGGCTCGGCCGGTCGAGCTCTCTGTCCAGCTTGGCTTGGCCGGTCGACGCCTCCAAACTCCAAACTCGTGCGATTTTTCGTCCAAAACTCCACCAAAAATGCTAGTTTATGCCCAAAACCTATCCTACAACATTCAAAACACAAAAACACGAAAACACAACAAAAGAACAACAAAAACATATGATATGAGAGTAAAATGGCCGCAAACATGCACGCTCACACATCGAAAAATAGGTCATTTTACACACATATCATAATCCCCCAAACTTGAACCTTTGATTGTCCTCAATCAAAACAAAGTAAAGCCATTAAGATCTTGAGAAAAGTTCAAGCAACTTCGGAATGCTAGAAGTATTCTCAGCAGATGGTAGCCGCTAGAGATATCAGCAGACGAAAATGACTGCTAGAGACGTTAGCGATCAAGTGCTAAGAAGAATGATTGCTAAGGCGTTAGCAATCACATGCTGAAGGAAGAGACTGCTAAGGACAAGTGGTCAGCAGTCGGAAGCAAATGATAGCAGAATGCTGAAGGAGTCAGCATTTGCTAGCATTCTAGAAGATTGCTAAGCATTAGCAATCAGCAGATAAAGACTCAAGTGCTAAAGACGCATATGCTGAAGGAGTCAGCAGATTGAAGAGCAGATTGCTAGAAGATCCTAGCAATCAGAAAGGCTTAGCAGAGTACTCCCAGCATTTTCGGATAGAATGCCTAGTAGGTGATACTCAGCAGATACTTGCGAAAGATGCCCGTTCTGACAGAAAGTACAACCAAGGACGAAAGCCTTACTCGAAGTAGGTAAAAAGGCACTGTACACGCCAGAAAGGATAAAAAGCAAGTTACTCTCTTGGACGAAGGAGCCGTTGTTTCTAACGGGTATGGAGATTCAAAGTTTGAATCTCCAGATATAAAAGACAAGTCCAAACAGAGAGAAGACAACTATTGCTCAATCAAACACTCGAACAAGAGATTCATTCGACAAACAAAAGCTAACTGTCAAAAGAGAGTAGTCATAAAGTTGAGAGCTCACATCTGAGAATATTCAAAGCTCTCAACAACCATCGTAGCGTCCCCATTCAATATCTGACACTACATTGAAGAGATTCCTTGACTTAGCTCAAGAATCTTTAATCATTGGGATACCTTCCAAATCTGGAAGCATCCAGCAGTCTTTTCTAAAACGGATTGAGTCCGACGGGCTTTAGCCACAAACTAGACAGAGTTTGGAGAAAACTATAAAATCTCCATTCCAGCGAAGGACAAGTTTTACGAAGGTGCGCCCTTGACTTGGCCGGAGATGCTGCTGCTAAGAGAGTGAAGTAACGAAGGATAGCTTTGTGGTGGCCGGCTCGAAAGTTCACCGCCTGCTACAAGTGTTCAGTGAATTCTTGTATTTCACTTATCTTTTTAGTGGAATTCTCAGCGTTACTGCTGAGGAGTGGACGTAGATCTATTTGATCGAACCACTATAAATATTGTGTGTTCTTCACTATTTTATTGGGTTCTATTAATTGATTTGATACCTAGCAACCCAAGTTGCTAGAGTATACTGGAAGAAAACCCTAAGTACGGTTCCGAGCTTAAACATTTAACAAGAACTTAAGTGCAAGATAATATTTAGCCTTCCGCTGCATTCGTGCATGTTTGTTGTTCGATACTCACCACGACAACTCTGATAAGGGCCCAACAACTGTTGAGTTTTGAACCTATTTGAACTGATTGTGAGTTTTAAATCGATTGAGGATATTTTGATTTGATTTTGATTGTGGTTGATTGCCTATGAATGTTGAATACCGCATGATAGGATTAAATTGAAACTTGCATTTGCATGATGTTTGAGTGGTTTGAAATTCACTGTGGAAAAAAACAAATTGAACCCAAATGAGATTTTTTAGCCATATTTTCGTTTATGTGAGATTCGCATGTATGTTTTTATTTCTCTAGAACTTGCTTCTGTTCTGTTTTGAGACTGCATAGTGTGCACAAGGATAGAAAATGATTTTAGGCCATCTTTGTTAGCCAAATTATCTCATACACTGTCCCTTGTGATATTTTATCCCTAGAATAGCCCCTTTGAGCCTGTTATTTTTTCTTTCTTTTTCTATGAGTTAAGAAAAACATTATAGTTCTGTCTTGTTTATGAGAGAGTGCTATGAAAAATAGTGAATTATATCTTGTCTATAAGATTTGGGTGAAATAAGGATAGTTATTATAAGTGGATGAGAAATTTTTAAATTGGTGAACAAAAGAAGGTTGGGCTCTAGCAAAGAAAAAAAGAAAGAGAAAAGTTTGTTTGTGTCCTTATAAGCTCAAAAGAAAAAAATTGTTATCTATAAGAGCATAAAATGATTAGAAAAGAAAAAAAAAAGAAAGAGCATTGGTTTGTGTTGAATATATTAGTTGACGAGTAGATGATGATAGACAGTGGTTGGATTTGTTGAGAGTCGCGAACTCAATTGTTTTAGTCACTTGGCCATATTTCCATACCTTTCACAAAAAGCCTACATTACAACATTATGAAAAGTCCTTTTTGATTCTTGGATTGTGTGCACATTTGATCAGTGGAGATTCTAGAAATTTTGCGAACCTATGGTAGATATTTCTTCATACATGTTGTGAGTGCTTTCATTGAAACCCAAACACTTGTGTGATGAGCGAAACACTATATTGTGAGTCTTTCGTTGTTGATGGATTTCTTATCTCTTTCAAATTGCTTGTGTGATATGGATTTTTGATTCTTGAATGTGATGAATCTTGTGAGGCATTGCACTTTCAACTGCATGAGATTTCTTTTCTTTTGATTGAAGACAATCAAGCATTCAAGTTTGCGGGGTTTGATAAGCTCATATTTACACTCACTTATCAATGTTTTTCTTCTTTGTTTTAGTGGAATTAGGTTTGTTTATTTGTTGTTTTCGTGCATGAGTAATTATAGTGGATGTTATGCTTATCATGTTAAGTTTTGTAAGTTTTTGAGGCTAAAAGTGAGCAAAAGATGAAAAGAGCCAAGTTTGATAGAGTTGCAGCTCGATTGACACACGTGAAGTCGACTGAGATGGGAGATATGACAAAAATCCAAAGCTTTACCTCTGTGTTGACTGACAGGGAGTATGTCGATCGACACAGAGGTCGGATGTTGATCGAGAAGCAAGGCAGAAGAAGGGCTCGATATTTTTTTGGGGATCACATTCGGAGATTGAAATGGTACCTCAATTGTTGGCCTCAGACACCAACTTTTTATCCTTCTTTCTTCAACTCTGATCGGCGTGGATTTTAGGCTGTTGGCACTTCATCTCGGCCGTGGCAAGCTCTGTCCCGGCCGGGATGGAGCCTTCTTGTCGACCTCCTTCTCGGTCGAAGTATCCCATGTCTCGGACCTCTGTCTCGACCGTGGCAGCCTCTGCCTCGGTCGAAATAGACTTCAAAACTCTTTTTTGTTTTTTTTCAAAAGACAAAGAAAGCAAGTGAAAGCAACAAAATAGAAATAAATCAAAATTAATTAAAGAAAATGAAAACCCATTGGGTTACATCCCATTCAGTGCCTTATTTACCGTCATCGCTCGACTCAGCTAAGCTCACCAAGGCGGTCGAGTCCAGACTCATCGACCCCTAAAATCTATCATTAAGACTTTCCGGTTTTGAATGACGGTGGTATACTCGGAAGGAGGCAGATTAATTGCCGATTTCACTGACTCATTTCCTCGTTCCCACCGGATAGTTTCTTCTTCTTCCTCCTGTGTCTTGTCACTCTCTTCTTCTTCTTCTTCAGTAGCAGTAACCTGGTTACACTCCCATTTCCTCTTGTTCTTGTCTATGCAGAAGGTGATAGATTCTTCATTTCCTCTCAAGGTGATTTCCCCCTTCTTGCAGTCGATCAGGACACCAGTTGTGTCGAGGAATTCTCTTCCCAGGATCATGGGAGTGTTGGCATCTTCCTTCATCTCAAGGACAATGAAATCTGCAGGGAAAATAAGGTGACCAACACAAATTAGGACATCTTCTACAATACCTTTGGGCTTGGACACAGATCGGTCCGCCATCTGTCGGGTAATCGTAGTAGCTCTCATCTCTCCAATTTCCAGCTTCTTGTAAATGGACCAGGGCATCAGGTTAATGCTTGCCCCGGTGTCGCAAAGTACATACTAAAACTCTCTTCCTCCAATCTCAATAGGTATCGAGAAGCATCCTGGGTCAGACCTCTTGATCGGGATCTGCTTTTGTAGGAGTAGGCTGCATTCCTCATGAATCCTTACAGTTTCGTTCTCCACGAACTGCTTCTTTTCGCTCATCAGCCTCCTGAGGAACTTTATGTATCCCGGTATTTCCCTGAGAGCTTCAACAAGAGGTATGTTAATGTTCACTTTTTTAAGATTTTCAACTAAAAGAGTGAATTTAGAATCTTCCCTTTTCTTAGCGAATCTTTGCGGGAAAGGCATGGGAGCAACTGGATCAACTCTTCTTTTCTCCTTCTCTTTTTCTTTCTCGCCCAGTCTGGGCCTCTATTTCGACCGGGATCCCTCTGTCTCGGCCGTCCTGCTTTGCTTCTGCCCCGGCTGTGTCTGGCTTGTCTCGGCCGGGCTGGACTCCTCTATCTCGGCCGTCCTCTTTCCTGTCTTGGTCGTCCTGCAGCCTTCTGCCTCGACCGGGATGGACTCCATCTCGGTCGAAACAGAGAGGTCTTCCACGGGATTTTTCTCATCTGTTTCACTCAATCCTCCTTCCGGGTTGCTCGGACTTTCTTATCTCCTTCCAGATAGAAGCGAGATGGCATTCACTAACTTCGCCTTCACTGGATTCATCTCTGCTGTGCTCGGAAATTGGCCCGGCTTGTGCTGATTTCCCAAAGTGGCGGCAATCTGACTCAATTGGGTGTCCATCATCTGCAGATGCTTTGTCATCAGTTGCATGTGATTGGCCATCCCTTTCACTTCATTCTCCACCTTGCCGAATCTGTTGTCTGAGCTCTTTATAAATTTTTCCAGTGTCTCTTCCAGCACAGACTGCTTTTTCTCCTTGATTTCTCCTCCTGTACCTACATCAAAACCAGGTGGAGGGTGTTCTGCAGCAGTGGGGTTAGCATAAGAAAAACCAAGGTGAGATCGCCCATGGTTGTAGTGATACCCCTGATTACCTCGGTAGTTATTGTGATAACCACCGCCTATGTAATTTACCTCTGAATTCGCAGCTCCAGATGAACTGCTTGCTCCTCGGTTGATGTAGTCAGCCTCCACCGGAACAATTCCCATACTCGGCTCAGTAGCAGCTGCAGCTTTCGTTGTTCCCAACTTCTCAACTTCTTCTCGGAGCTTCTTCACCTCCACAACCACATCAAATTCTGGCTTTGTCTCCACTGCTTTGACCGGCATCTGTCTTTTAGTTGGCCATTGATGATTGTTCAGGGCCATGTCTGCTAGCAACCTCATGCTCTCTGCACCACTCTTCTTCATCAGGATCCCGCCAGCTGATGCATCCACCATCTCCTTCATGTGAGGATTCAGACCCTCATAGAAATGGCAAACCTGCATCTCGAGATCGATTCCATGTCCAGGGCATAGTCGCAGGAGCTCCTTGTACCTCTTCCAGGCTTCATGTAGGGATTCATCATACAACTGCTTGAATGTGGTGATGGCAGCTTTCCTTTTCAGCAGCAGGCTCGGTGGGAAGAAGTTGGTGAGGAATTCATCTCGAAGTTCCCCCCATGTCCCAATCTGACTCTTGTTCAAACCAGCATACCATTGCCTCGTCTCTGAGGGAGAATGCGAATAACCTCATCCTGATGACGTCCTGGGGGACTCCATTTTGCTTCACAGTGTCGCACACCTCGATGAACAGATTGAGGTGGGCGTATGGATCTTCAACGGCTCTCCCCCCAAACTGGTTCTACTGCACCATCTGAATTAGCCCAGTCTTTAACTCAAAATTATTGGCATCAATCCACACTCTGAATCCGGGCTCTTCCTGCTGTGGGAGAAAATGGTCCAAGATGGACCTCTGTGGTACGACCACCTGTCTGTTATTCAGTTCTGCCAGTCTCGTAGCTTGCTCCGCCTGGGTGGCTTGGGCTGCAAGAAGTTGCGCCCTTATTTGCTGCACCTCATTGACAAATTGTCTTTGTTCCTCCGATGTCATGTTCTGAAGAGGGGCTTCTTGATTTGCTTCCATCTCAAAATTCAATATCTTCCCTTTCTTTCTGTTGTTCCTGCAGGTTGCTTCGATTTCTGGTATGAAGGGTTCGAGTGCCTTCCCTTTGTTCCGCATGTTCATACACCTACAGATGTTGTCTCGGTCGGGATGGAAAATTCGTCTCGACCGGGGTGTGACTCACCACGGCCAAAACAGACACGACTCAGAAAAAACACACACACTCTAAAAAGAAACCGAATAGAATCCAAAAACAAAGAAAAACAACACTAAACTCGAAAATTAATAAAAATTAAGAAAATACAACCCAATCCAGAAGTTCTTCAAACAATCCAATAATAACTCGCCGTCTGACTATCCCCGGCAACGACGCCAATTTGATCGATGCTAAATCTGCATACAAATTATAGCATATGACAAATAAATTTATAAGACAACCCAATGGTTGGTCGATCCCACAGAGATAGTGCAACGAGTGAGAATCATGCATGTACTGAATATGGCTTTTAGAACTTTTGTTTGGGTGAATCAAACTTTGAAGGGTTTTTGGTTTTTAAAACAAGTAATTAAAGAGATAAATTCAAATATTAAAAAGCACGGATTCTAGGGAAATCTACCAATCTGATCAACATGCAAGAAATAAATATTCAAACCCAGAAAAGATATTTTGGTGGAAAATCTATTAATGTGAATTAATTCCTTGGTCGGGCAATTAAATCCTAAATTATTAACTAGTGGCAATCTCCTTTCGGTCTCAAAACACACCAATTAATCAATTTCAACAAAGATTAGATTTTCCTACAATTGAAATCTTCTTGGTCGGACAGATAATCAAAAGTATTAAACTCCTACTTCCTATTATCGATTTTCACCTTTCGGTCCTTCAATCAATAACCAAACTTATTCCAATTTTCATATCTCGATCCTTCAATTGAAATTAGATTTAAAATCAAAACAAAAAGTTTAAACCAATTAAAGGGTTTGAATTATTGAATCAAAACATGCATCACATATGGAGAAACCCTAGAACCTGTTTAGGGTTATAGCCTAACATATTGAAAGTAAACATTACAGGGAAAAATAAAGATTGCATTAAAACTAAATAAAAATTAAAGAGGAATACTCAAAAGCTTAAAGTGAAAATAGAAAATTAAAGATAGAACAATGTATAAAAGTGGGGACTAAGAGAACTTGACAACCCTAATTCTGAGCTAATTATGAGTTTATATAGTGGTAGGGTTAAGGCCTTGGATGGTATATTTGCTCCAAAATTCGTCCATATCTCAATTTGGTATCTTCCTTCCTTCACAACTTCAGCACGTGAGGAATTTAGGTCTTCAGATTGCGCATCTCGGCAGGGATAAGGTCTGCCACGACCGAGATCTTCTCCTCGCCTCGATCTTCCTTTGGCCAATTTCAATCTATTTCGAGCTTCTACCTTGGCCGGGATATGTTCTGCCACGGCCGGGCTGCGCCTTTCCACCACGGTCGAGTTGGCTCCCATCTCGGTCGAAACAGACAGCTACTCTTGGCGACTTTCTTCATCTCCTTAGCCAATTCTTCACTTTTTCTTCATTTTTCCTGCATAATCATCCATCACAAGCATAATACCGTCCACTATACACTCATGCTCAATTTATTCAATAAAACTAACAAAAACTTATAAAAGAAAAGAAAAACAATGCGATAAGAGAGTAAAATTACGAGCTTATCAGTGGGTTGGTGAACTAGCCACTCGAACGACTTCATTCTTGTTCACCATTTGGATGTCCCACTCGTGAGCTTGGAGTTGAGAAAATAGCTCCTTTGTAGAGATCTTTGAAAGATCTTTCAGTTTCAGACTGGTTGTTTTTACAAAACATTCCTCCTTCGACATTTTAGACATAATTTTGGCGTTTTGGTCCGCTGTTGAGTATATTATGTCCAGCACCTTGATCTCTCTCACAGTCCTGCTGAATCTTGCCTACATGGATTTGACATTTTCCCCGGAAGCATATGGAAGGATTCATATTTATCAATGCAGACATGGAGCTTGTTCCTCTTCATTTGCCCTATCTCTTGACACAAGCCTCCAAGGAAGTCCTAGACTTTTTTGGAATTATCAAAGTGCATAACTTCTTTGATAAGTGCCTCTGGTAGAGCCGAAAGAATCAACTCAGATTGGTGCATCATATGTCCTCTGATGGCCGTTCGTCGTAGGGCTTCTCGATCATCTCCGAGCCATCCTCACCTCTAATCCAGTTTTTGACCTTCATGATCTTTATTGGTCCATGCTCGATGATGTAAACCATCTCTGGATGTATGCTTTTGAGTTGGATGATGGACCGCTTCTTCTAGATGGAAAATTTCTCCGGCGATTATGGTGGAAGCTTTGCAATATTCATCATCGATGCTTAACCTACTCACTTAACAACAGAAAGAGTGCAAGGAAATGGATTCGGTCCTTAGCAACTCAAAGCAGTTAAGTCTGTAAAGACCGACCTAGTCTAATGCCACTTGTTGGTCACGTGATCGAAGTTTATATAATGTTGATACGTGTGCGAAATGACCATTTTATTGAATCATTATTGTGATTTTTCATGTTTATTTCATCCATATATCATAGATTTTTGTTTAGATTTCATGTGTTTTCGAGTTTGTTTTCGTTCGAAGTGTGTAGGTGAGCTTTTGAGCATAAATCCACAAGTAAGGCCAATTTTGAGAGTAATTTCAACCCAGATTTGGCACATGTTGAAAAGAGTTCGACCAAGATTTTGTGTTAAGAGGTTAAGAGTGAAATAGAAAGCAAAAATTGACCTAACCCTGTTTGGGTTCGGTCAAATTTTTGCCTCTGTTGGGAAACTTTTGCTCAATCCCAATTTGGGTTCGGTTGAAATTTGCACTACAGAGGGAAAAATTCGGTCGAACCCTATCTGTCTGGGGCAAACTCGTGCGAGATTTTCTGGAAAGTTCTGAGATTTTTTCCATCTCGGTCGAACCCATCTTGTCCTGGGCAAAATTTTTGTACTGCTACTTACTATAAAAAGGGGGAACCGAAATTGGTGAAAACTTTTGGCGGGTTTTAGATAGATCTAAGGGGGAAATAGGTAGTTATTTCACTCCAAATCACTTCCAAATCCTCTCCAAGAATCAAATCAAGGGAGAATCCATGAAGAATCTATACAATTAGATGCGAATCGAAGAGGAGTGTGAAGATCAAATCAATATTTGGGGGAAATTTTCTTCTCTACCTTCAATTGTAATGAATTACTTTTCTCTTGTAATTGAATTGCAATCAAACAAAGGTATGAGTGGATACACTTTTGTAGGATGTTGGTTGAATGATGTTTTGGATCAATTGATTAAATTGAATGCTTGCTTACCTTCTCCTAATCAATTGCAACACACTAGAGCTTTTATCCTAGTCAAATAGCGTATGCATTAACCAACTATTTGATTAATTGGCACCGAAATTACAGTCATTCCGCGGATCTAGGTGTTGTGATTAGTGTGATTGCATACAAGCATTGAACCAATCCATGTGCGGGGATAGCTTGTTGGTCTATAATATACGAACCTTTTGGAGTGAGATTAGATTCGATATTGGTGAAATTGTGTTGTTTGTAGTTCAAGTGTTTGTGAAATTGTTTGTTAGAGTGTTGATTAGAGTTTTTGGATTTGTGTAGGTTGTGTATCATCACAAGATCTAAAGCTCAATTGTTGGAAGAACTTGGGAGAAAGGAAGGCTTACAAGAAGTGGAAGCCAATATGGAAAACCAAAGAGGAGTTGACACGGAGAGAATGGATGATTTACTTAGGTAATTGGAATATATGACAGCAAAAATGATGGAAAGACAAAGACCACGGAGGCCACTCCGGACGGTATTCGAGAAAATGACGGAAAATAACTACCAATGGATGGAAGCTAAAATGAAGAAGGAAGAAGACTATCCGGCGGAGGTCAATTTTGTAAATCAAAGGTGGGGGAATGATCATTGGAATTCCCAATATCATTATGGTGAGATGTATTACCATCAAAATCATCAACCCTTCCCATATTCTCCGCCGACATATCGATACAATGTTCGGAATCAACTAGCGGGGAGTGGAGATGCTCGTTATGAGAGCTGGAAGGTTCCTATAAGAGGAGAAATGGATGATACGATGCATTTATGCAAGGAAGTAGAGAAGAAATTTGAAAAATATGAGAAGATACTTGAAGATATTCAAGTACAAATCTCAACCATTGCCAAACATTTAAGTGAAATGAAACAAGAGGAGAAACATTCGCATGAAGACACCAAGAAAGAAGAAATAGTAGAACTCTGAGAAGAAGAAACAAGGAAGGAAAGTGAAGTGGCACCTCAAGGAGATAAGGAGGATGAAGGCACCAAGGAGTTGGTGCATGTTTTTGATTATGTGAAGAAAGGTGATATTGAGGTGCCTTCACCTAAGGAAATTCAAACAGTTTCGGCATTAGCACAACTTTTGGAAGAAGAAAAGCCAGCGATAAACAAAGAGTATGAGGAAATGTTTAAACGGGGAGTTCTAATTTGGGAAGTACGCAAAGTTGAGGAGAAAATGGTGCAAAAGATGAAGGTGAATGAGGGTCATGATTTGTTTGAGAAATGAGTTGGATATAAGAGAGTGAGTTGTTTGAATGAGGTACTTGAGACGTCTTTAGTGATTGAGACTTGGTTAAATGGAGTGCCCGATGTCTTGAACGTGTTGAAAAGTGTGCAAAGAGAATTAAAGAGGTCAAGTTTGGTTGAAGGATGCTTGAGAAGTATGTCAATGAACGAGCTGCTTCCGAGTAAGGTGTAGACTTGGGACAAAGGTATCATCAAAATCTACAAGATTTTTAACAATGGGTGAACATGGTAAGGCTGTCTAGATACCGACGTTAACTAAAGCGCTTGTTGGGAGGCAACCCAACTATTTTTCTTTCTTTTATTTTAAATTCTTATCTAGATGGTTTCAATTTGTGTTTGGTAGTTGAAGAGACTTTAATGAGAATTGAGTGGATAATGGTGTTCCTTGTGTGTTGTTAATAGTGTGACTTGACCTTTGGTAGGGTATACCATTTGGGGGATGTAGTGCGATGATTAAGAGCTCTACTGTCAGCCTTGCTTGCAAACTTAGTCATGTGTTTGGCAGCCGGTTTATCCTTTCACCTTATCCCTTCACTATGACTACTCTATCTTTTAGCTATATGATGCTATGTTTTTTCCCTTGTTGTTGGAAATGAGATTTTCATTGCTATATTTTGTGATATTTGATGTAGTATGTTGATAGTGATTGATTGGCTTGTGGAATGTATGGTGGAGCTGGTGGAACAATGTCTCATTTGTTTAGATTTGGGAATTGTTTGATTAGAGGAGAGATGTTTGGAGATGAGAATGATTGATTGTTTGAATGTTCATATCTTGTTGAGGTTATTTTGTGGAAGTAGTTTGGTAGTGAAGTGTTGCTTTGGTGGAAATGGACTATTGTTGAAAGAGATTTATGCCCAAATAGGTGGTGTGTTTGTGTTTGTGTAGTAGGTACAATAAGGCCAATGGGGAGCAGTTTGATCGCGTGGATGCTGATGGGTAACACTTTCTAACGATTTATCTTGCCATTTAGATTGCATTTGTTGATTGTGTAGTTGATGTTATTTAGGTTTGTGTATGCTTGTGTGTGGTGTGTTGAACCCAATTTGGACTTGAGATGTACTCTTGATGAACTTGTGGAGTTTTGATTCATATTTGAACCAATGATAGGGCGGAATTGTTGATATCGAAGCATGCTAAAATTAAACTTTTGAATTTCCGAGATTTGTGTGTGTTAATGCTTGAGACTTGATAAAAGCCGTGAGATTTGAGCTTTGATAATGTCATATCATTTTCATTTGTGAGAGGCGAGATTGAAAGTTGGAAATCTAGAACTTGCATCCGCTCTCTAGCTATTGACGTGACCTTTTGACTAGAAAATAATATTAGGCCATCGATTCCTAGTGCTACCTTTCACATTGGGGATATAAGGTGTCTTATTTGATTGTTATATTCCTTTCATACCGTTGTTCCCCGTGATTGAGCTTAATGGGAGAATTTCTTTAAGATATGCTTAGGAACAAGTTTAGGGGATGTGCGTATGAGGGTGAATACGGATGTTGTGAGTGTGGTTTGAGAATTGATTGGATTTGGGTGTTTGATGCAAGGAAAGAAAAGAAAGAAAAATGATGTGTTGAAAAGTGAAGAAAAAGTTGGAAAGAATGAATGGTGCAAAGAATAAAAAAAATGAGCACCAACGAAAAAAAAAAGTGAGTTATTTTTAAAAAAAGAAGAGGAAAAACATGCAAAGTGCATGGTGAAAAACAAAAGAAAGAGGATTTGATGAGGAATAAGCCTCAGGATTGGTTGTTGATGAACGATAGTTTGGGGGATTTTTTTTGGGAATAGGTTGGAGTATAGACACTTTAGCCCAAAACCACCCACCTTTAGTCAACCACGTTATAACCAAATAGAAGACCTTTTTTATTCTAGAATTAAGCTTGTTGTAGTATAGTGGTGAGATGGGATGCAAGCCTATGGAAATCAGACTTGATATCTCATGCTTGAGTGAATGGTCCCTAAACACGAAAGGGAGTGAGTTTCATTGTTTAACCTTTTTGTTGAGAGGTTTGAGTCTCTTGTATTAAACTTTGCACAAATTTAGGTGATAATCTTGTTTGATTGAGGCATGTTAAGATTGATATGATGAGCTATGAGGTATTGCACTAAGTAGGAAGATTGCTTTTTTTTTTTTTTATTAAGGACAATCAAAGGTTCAAGTTTGAGGGATTATGATATGTGTGTGAAATGAAAGTTTTATTGATGCATTATTGTCATTTTTCATGTTTATTTCACCCACATATCATAGGTTTTTGTTTAGATTTCATGTGTTTTCGAGTTTATTTTTGTTTAAAGTGTGTAGGTGAGATTTTGAGCATGACTAAACAAGTTAGGCCAATTTTTTGAGTAATTTCGACCCAGATTTGGCACATGTTGAAGAGAGTTCGACCTAGAATTTTTGTGAAGAGCTGAAGGGTGAAACAGAGAGCCAAAATCGACCTAACCCTATTTGGGTTCGGTCGAATTTTTGCCTCTGTAGGGCAAATTTTACCCGAACCCAATTTGGGTTCTGTTGGTCCCGATTTTCAGAGTATGAACGTTAGCAGCGGAAATAGTGATAAAGTGTTTTCTTGCACGCTGGTTACACCGCTGACTGGGACCTGTCAGCTGGTGTATCAAAACTTAGAATATTTAGCCTTGTTTGCACAGTTATCTATCAGTTTCAGAATATACTCCAACACTTGAGTG
>JAPKLW010001289.1:0-68130 GCA_026898455.1 Plectranthus barbatus
TATGTAATTACACAACAATTTGGGATATATTTCATGTAGTTGACTTAAATTTCACCCAAATTAAATGGAATTAGTGGAAATATAGTTCAATTTGGGATACTACTCATCCAATTTGGGCTTTATTTTGGCAAATTGAGATTGATTTCGGCAAATTGGTCTAGATTTCGGTAAATTGAGATTGATTTCGGCAAATTGGTCTAGATTTCGGAAAATTGGGTTACTACTCATCCAAATTGGGCTTTATTTCG
Source organism: Plectranthus barbatus (assembly GCA_026898455.1). Taxonomy (NCBI): domain Eukaryota; kingdom Viridiplantae; phylum Streptophyta; class Magnoliopsida; order Lamiales; family Lamiaceae; genus Plectranthus; species Plectranthus barbatus. The sequence continues at coordinate 249 of JAPKLW010001289.1, forward strand.
GTAATTACGGGATATATTTCATCTAATTCGCCTAGAGTTGAGCAAATTGAACTTGATTTCGGTCTTCTATGGTATTGATTTCAGATTTTTTATCGTTGGTGATACAACACTACACTCTCCTCAAAATTTTTTGACATATCACATCACTATTACTTTTTGTACATAAAATTCTGTGTCAATTCTACTTTTTACTCAATAAATGCCTGCAAAGATTCTCAAGTGGACTACATTATTTGACTACTTTCACGTGAACTCCTATTCTCAATAATTCATGCACCACTAAATTGGACATACATCCTGAATAATTTTTTAACAATTATTTCTTTCCAAATTTCACTTCTATTTAAGGGAGGACGATATTACTTCAAATTCTCATCTCAATACTAATGACCTTTATCTCCAATTCTCTCGTGCAATTGTTCTAATAGAAGAGGATTTTCCTTACGTCAAACAGTCCGGAAGAGGATTTTTCCTACGTCACATGTAGTTAAAGTCCTTTATCCGGATTCCACGACATCTTTCTCCTTTTCCCGTAACCAGAAGCAAGGAAAGCCACAAAAAGAGGCTTACGGGAAAAGAGATGAAAGGTTAGGTTTAGTGAGCATCAACGATGTTGCTAGTTCTGATGGCTCACTAATTAATATATTTAAGCAGTTAAAGAGCTGAAGGAAACCCAGTGGCACTGCTATCTCCACGTCTCCTTCACTAGCTCGCCGACTGCTATCAAAATGTGTATCAAAATGTGTATCAATATTATGTGTAATATTTTTGAATAATATATGATTTCAAATTAATACAATTGTGAGTGTGCTTGTAATTTATTGATTCGAATTTTTAACATGTTGATCATTTAATGGTCTATATATTTTATTTGATTTCAGTTTGCATATTTTGGATATTGTCTAAATTCAAATATGTTGAATTTGAATTCAAGTTATAAATAAGGATAAATATCGATTATAAATTAATAATATAAAATATTAAACGCATAGAATAATTTATAATGAAATTTATTAAAAAATAATTTAGAGTGTGCTTGAATTTTAATGGTTGAGTGTGCTTGAATTTTAATGGTTGAAATTTAAAGTAGGATTTAATTCGGTTTTAAATTGGTATATATATTTCGGTTTTAAAGTGGGATATATTTTGGTTTCACTTTTGACTCAATTATGCCTGCAAAGATTCTCAAAGAATTCAGTTTCACGTGAAAGAGAAAGTGAATTCAGTTTTAAAGGCATTAATATATTTTTTTTATTCATAGTCCCTTCTATTTAAGGGTGAATTTGTATAGTTCAAATTCACTCCTTCTTCATTCATACAATATTCCAACAAGCAATGGCTTTTCTCTTTCTTTTTCTATTTATTCCATCATCCTTTATTTTATTCTTATTTTACAATTTGAAACAAAGCACTTGCTGAAATGGAAGAGGATTTTTTCTGCGTCAAACAGTCCGGAAGAGGATTTTTCCTACGTCACATGAAGTAGGTGTCCTTGGTCCGGATTCCTCCCCACGTTTCTTGTTTTCCCAAAACTATGAACGGGGCAAGAAATTAGCTTCTTCGTTTGTAGAAATGGGAAAATAGACGAAACGTTATAAATATGTGGGGAAAGAGATGGATGAGACGGATCAAAAATAACATTTCCTTCACTAGCTCGTCCGTACTATCAAAATGTGTAACAAAACGTGTATCAAAATGTGTTATATTTTAGACATATTGTCGAATAGTATTTGCAATCAAATTAATACAATTTTTCATGTGCTTGTAATTTATTTCTTCGAATATTGTAACAATTCGCCAAATTGAGATGGATTTCGCCAAATTTGAGATATATTTCGATTTTTTAATTAAAATAATAAAGAAATTTGATTATAAAATGATTCAAAATTGGGATATATTTGACGGGATATATTTCGCTAAATTGAGATTGATTTCGGCAATTTGAGATATATTTCGATTTTTTAATTAAAATAATAAAGAAATTCGATTATAAAATGATTCAAAATTGGGATATATTTGACGGGATATATTTCGCCAAATTGAGATGGATTTCGGCAATTTGAGATATATTTCGATTTTTTAATTAAAATAATAAAGAAATTCGATTATAAAATGATTCAAAATTGGGATATATTTCGCCAAATTGAGATGGATTTCGGCAAATTGAGATTGATTTCGGTTCTTAGTTAAAAAAAATTAAAAAAAACGGATGAGAAATTGATAAAAATTGGGCAGATTTAAAGGGATATATTTCACCAAATTGAGATGGATTTTGCCAAATTGAGATTGATTTCGGCAATTTGAGATGGATTTCGGCATTTTGTTATTTATTTCGGATTTTTTAAAAAATAATCTATAAATCAAGTTTTTTTTCACGTGAATGACTGTCACTTTTGCATGCATCGTACAAAACACATGCATGCCAATACATTGAATTCAAACTCATAATTAATATGGTCAATTTTTTACTGGAAAGTTGCTCAAATAATTGTAGTATGACTATTGAATATGTACTATACAATACAGAAATAATTTTGGACCATTCTGGGACTGAATTACAATTCAATTTTTCTCAGAAAATTGAATTGTAATTTGTTTCATCCTCAAAACAATCCCATACTCTGAAAACTATCTCTAAACCCTCTCAAACACTCATTCTCCAAAAATTCTCTCTAAATTAAAAAAATGGATTACCGTTCTATCATTTTGCATTACAATGGTCAATGGGACAATCTATACAACTACATCGGTGGAGATGAAAGAGTTGTCATGATACCCTCTCATGCTATCACACTAGAAGAATTGCAGAGGAATGTTCAATACATCCTCCATTCTCATGCCATGGTGGGTTCTTACACTCTTTATTATCTTGCTGAAACAAGAAGTGTGAGGACGGTTCCTTCGGTGCTCGCAACAAACACGCTCCTTGAACGGCTTTGTAACATGTATTGGGAGCCGAATGTTTATTTAGTGATGAACTTGCAATCCGATGTGGGTGCTGGAGGATCTCGCCGACAACCATCTCCGTACAGGCCACACATGGCTTCATTGAGCCCACAACCACACAACCCTTATAGTCCAACACCAGAAGAACTACATCGTTTTTCATCATCAGTGAGATTTGGAGAGGGAAGCAGTGAAAGTCGAAGTTCTCCAGTCCCAGATTCAAACGAAAATGCTCCAGATGATGACAGTGACGATGATGCTGATTTCGGTGCGCACCAACAAAATCAGAATATAGTTGTCCATTCCGATGATGAAGAAGCTGAATTCGATACAGACTCATCAGATGGTGATGAACGCCAAAATTACAATGCTTCATTGTTCAATTGTACAATTGAAGATTTCACCTCTTGGGTGAGAGAACAAGGTGGGATGGGTGCCATTGTATCAAGCCTACTTCCGGCTAACCCATTACCGGCAGAAACAATTGAAGGTCTAAGCAGTCAAATGAATAATTGGTTACTTCCAATTATTCCGATAGATACATCCGACTCACCTGTATTGCCAGATGTACAAGAAGTATTGGAAGGGGAACTGGAAAAGGGCAAAATGTTTTGGAGAAAAGAGGACTTGTACGTGGCTGTCGGACTTTGGCACATGGAGCATCACTTTGAATTCAAAGTGACGCGTTCTTCTACAACTCAGGTGGTGTACAATTGCAGCCGCAATCCTAATTGTACATTCATCCTACGTGCCTCGAATTCAGCGGGATGTTGGGTAGTCCGCGAATTCATCCCAACTCATAGTTGTACTTTGAGTCTAAACAACATCCGCAATAGAACTATACGATCAAAGGCAATCTCAGCTTACTTTGCTCGGAGGATGCGTATACAAGGATCTATCATCAAGCCGCGCGATATAATGGCTGAACTACAACAGAGTTTTGGTATTAAGGTCAGTTACAGCAATGCATTGCGCGCTAGAAATGGAGCTATATCGATGATTTATGGTGGCTTAGAAGAATCATTCAACTTGCTACCAAAATATCTCGATGTTCTCCAAAAATGGAATCCGGGCACTATTACAGACGTGGATATCGGCGAGGATCAACGATTACGCCATTTCTTTGTTGCCTTGAGTGTGTCACGTGCGGCTTTCGGGACTTGTTTAAGGCAAGTGATTGTGGTGGATGCTACACACCTGAAGGGGCGAAATAAAGGTGTGTTATTGGTTGCTGTTACCAAAGATGGCAACGAACAAATCTTTCCTCTGGCTATTGGATTTGCACCGATCGAGAACGATGAGAGCTGGACGTGGTTTATGTCACGACTGCGAATGGCTTTCGATTGTAGTCCACAATTGCTAATTGTTTCGGACCAAGACATCAGCATTGCCAAGGCAGTAAGCTCAGTTTATCCAGAGGCGACGCATGCCTTATGTGGTTATCATATTCAAAATAAGTTGACGACATTCAATTCAACTATCGTGCAGTTATACCACAAGGCAGCCTATGCATACCGTTCTATCGTCTATCAGAAGGCAATGGACCAGATTCAACAGCATTGCCCCACTGCATACAACAAACTCATGACAGTGGGGCCTGAAAAGTGGGCTAGGTCTAAATGTCCGGTTCGCCGTTATAGCTTCATGACATCGAATGCAGCAGAAGTGTTCAACTCCAGGTTATTAGATGCTAGACGTCTACCCATCTGTTCCATTATTGAGCTATATAGACACATTGTCGAAAAATGGTTCGATGAACGGCGAGCTAAGGCCTTTGCAAGATACGATGACGTGACTGAGGAAGTCGTGGCCAAAATGAGTCCATTGTCGGATATTTCACACAGGTACACGGTAATGCCTGTTTCTGAATATCATTTCAAAGTCAAAGACAAGGATACAACTTGGAAGGTGGATCTTGAAGACAGCTTATGCGATTGCCGGGAGTTTCAGATGGATCTGATTCCATGTTCACATGCTATTGCTGCAATTCGGTTAGTAAAATATATCGATATAATTAAACTTTCATTCATAACGATCAAGTTTTTAATTATTATTGTTGCAGCTTCAAGGGTTTAGGTGTGTACGACTATGTTTCGGAGTACTACAAGACATCAAACTGGCGAGAAACTTATGGAGGAATTGTACACCCTCTTCCTCCAAGAGATGAGTGGATTGTATCACCGGAGGCACAAGCATGTGTTGTTTTGCCACCCATCGTCAATCGCCAAGCCGGTCGACCAAGAAATAGTCGTCGTCCTTCGGGAGCACAGGCGGGACAAACATCGACTAGTAGACGACGAGCACCAAAAAAATGTAGTATTTGTGGATCATCAAGTCACACAAAACGTGCTTGTCCGGAAAGAATTCCGCCTAATTAATTTGTTACATTTTTACAAATTTTATTGTACGTATTGCAATATGTGTGAACAACAAATCTCATATTTGAATGCTTATTTATATCTCACATCTCAATTCCAAATACTTGTGATTTGCATGATTTCAATTCAAAATACCCGTGTTTAGCAAATGAGGAATTTGTATTCAATACATGTAATGTAATTTAAAATCTAAAAACAGGTTCAAACTCCAGCCAAAATTATAACAACTTCCATTTGTAAACCCTATTATGTATTAAATTATGATTATTTCTTTAGTTCAAAATATAATTTCGTTAGTAAAATAATTACATGGTGAATTATTAATGAATATTTATAAAATAAGCATGCATAATTTTTAAAATAAAAATGGTGAATTCAGCTGTAAATTATCGAACTCAAGCTCAATATATTGAAAATGACGAAATCAAGATAAGTTTAAAAAATAATATAGTCAATTCCGAAATCAAGCTGAAAAAGACGAAATCAAGCTGAAAATGCCGAAATCAAGCTGGAAAATGCCGAAATCAAGCTGAGGATATATTCCCTAATATTTTATTGGTTTATTATTAATTTTTAAATAAAACCATAAATTTTTAATAATAAAAAAACAATTCTGTTAGGGTTTACACATAAACCGAAAAAATTGATTGGTGGACTAAGACATATATGACAGACAAAGTACAATTTGGCTATTTTGTGTAGTTTTTCATAAGGGTGGCTATTTTGTGCATGTAGTTATAAAATTTGGCTAGTTAAAATTATTTCCTCATAATCTTATATGGTAGAAAATGATATTATGAATATGATTTATAATCATGACAATAAATCTGCACATATCTAAATTGATTTGCTAATATTTTGGTAAGAAATGATAATCAAATTAAATACAATCCTCAAATCATGACCTAAAATATAAAATTTTGGACCATTTATTTTTCTATTCGCACTATAAATATGAGTCCTCCATTTACAATCTTATTAGCCATACATCTCTTCTCAAATGAGAAATCTCATTATGCTCCTTCGTTTAGTTTTCTTTTCTTTTGTTTAGCTTTATATTTGGATTCAAATAATGATTCCAGTACTTTGTAAGAAGGAAGAAAAAAAATAAAGGAATGCATATTTGCTTCAGGTCTTTACATTTAAATGTGAGGTCAACACTAATTGTAATTAGCATTTTATGATCATGATTTTTTTAATTATGGAGAATAAATTTTGTTACATAAATTCTCGACAGTTCAGTCATTTTCTTTTAATTTCTTATTGTATGTGCTATTTTCTTATTTATATGGTACAATTAAATTTATTTTACGACTCTTTTGCGAAAAAATAAAATTTAGATATAAATATTTAGACTTTAATTAATAGAAGAAAGTTTAAAATATAAAATAATCTTCAAGAGAAATGAAGAAGAAATATAAGGAGATTATTAAATGTATATTTTTGTTGAATTATAATATAATTCATCAAGTTTAGATAAATTAATGAATAAAAATTTGTGAATGCTTAATATCACATTTCTAATCTCATGATTTGCAATATTTCATATTAAGTTCATAAGAAATTATCAATATATACATATAAACATCGATTTGTTAATCTATTGCATCCTTGAAATCATCCATAATTCATTATAATTATTATTTTTTAGGTTAAAGTCACTTTTTATTATTTTTTGTTTTATTATGAAAAAAATGTATTTGGAGTCATTTTAAAGGGTGGGGAGTGATATCACTCATATAAGTGATTTGCATTAATATTAATGTCAATGAGTGTTGGCGTATATATTAAATTGAATTACACACTGTTTATATTTTTTATTAAAGAAAATTATATATTAGTTTTAGAATAATGTTAAAATAAATATGTTATTATTAATGTGTTGATATGATAAATGCAGGAATAAGTTCGTGTGTATAATAAAAAGAACTATATAAAATGCTAAAATGATATTCCCAAAAATATAGTAAGTTGTTGATGTGACCATAAATTAGAAGTGTGCAAAACAATTTGAATTGATCTTACCATTAATATTATATTATTACATTAAACGATAAACACATTAACATATGTTTATGGTGGGCACTAGAGTATTTTATAAATAAATTTGAGAAAAATTCCTTCAAATATATGGTTTTGTGTTACAATGGCATGAAATGAATTGAATTATATAAATTAAGCTGGCATGGTTGTTGATATTGCATTCAAAAAATAATTTAATTTGTATGTATAAATTTTCATTTATTTACGGGCAAGTCAATTTACTTACTTTTTTTTCTTGATCGATTACAACAGTTCATTATATCATTATTCTTTCCAAATTGATTTATAATGGATTATTATTTATATATATGAAACTCATATATATTAAGAAAATAATATATAGCTATTGTTTTGATTTAGAAACTAATATAAGACTTAAAAAATATAATTTAAAAAACTAATCTAAATAAATAAAATATATGTCAATATAATATCAAATATATATACTATAAATATAATACATTACATGATGTATATATTATTATACAACATTATAAATTATATATTTTATAAATTTATACGGTTTGCCTAATAAGAACAAAATAAAATTTAATACTATTTATATTTTATAAATTTATAGGGTTTGCCTAATAAGAATAAAATAAAATTTAATACTATTTTAATATGAATAATTAAAATTCCCACGCATTGCGTGGGGTGTAATACTAGTAATTAATTAAAGTAGTTACAGACTTACGATATTTATTATTATAATTACATAATACATGACATAACTATTTATGGTAGGTTTTATCTCCTCTGCCTTCGCCACGATAAGATCGAGATTTATAACCTCTCACATCATAGTTGGATTACTTTTGAAAAATGATGTCTAAAAGATAACATTTTTTTCTATCAATTGCAATATTCATAAAATTTAATCCTTTTCCTTGTAGAACACTTGATTAATAAGTTTTTGGAGAATTTCAATGTATGTAAATTTCTGAAGAAACAAAACTTTTTTGTTAGTTACATTTAGTACGTTGAATGTGAAAAAAGAATAGAAATACTTACCTACCACCGTGGGCAAATATTAATGTGCCCACACGAGGTGATGTGGCAATATAACATTGGTGGTATTGGGATCAATATTAATAATCATTACCACTAATGTTATGTCGTCACATCACTAGTAGACACATTAACACGTGTCATGGTTGTAGGTGAGTAATTTCTGGAAAAAAAGAATTGATATGTTTTAACAATAATTATTAGTCAATGATATTTTAGTTAATTTATGGAATCTTAGATTATATTAAATTAAGGATACATTAGGCAGTTGTCATATAATGTGAATATTGAAATATATATAAAACATATTTCACAAAAGATTATAATTAGAGCCATATATAGTTTTCTTACTTTAATTACGATTTAACTTGTAATAGAAATTTGGCTTACTACTATGATTAGGATTTATTATTTCCTATAAATAAGTTACTTATATAATTAGTAATGTTCAACTATTGTGAATCACTACAAGATCTTTAACAAATTGAATATACCACCGTCACATGTAATCATAATTGGCTCATATTGACCAACGACATTGTATGTTCACATGTTATTTTCAAAACATTCTTGTAAAAATCTCTACCTAGATGCTAAATATTTCTTAGACGAAACGAAAATTCTCAAATTCATGTATCCATAACTATAAGATTCAGCAACTAATTAGTGCTTAGATGCTGATTAGGCAGGTTAGGCAATCTAAGCATCGATCTAGGTGGCAGACTAGCAGGTCAGGCCATGCTTAGACGCTAAGCCCTAATCGAATGTCTGACTAGCACCTAGCAATTTTCGTAATCATGTTTCAAAGCGATTTTTTGTGTCAATATCTTATAATAAAGCTATTAATATTTTTAACATTGAGGAAGTTATTTGGTCACACCACATCACATAATTTGAACAATAACATGTAGCTTGACTACCTTAAACAATCACGACTCAATAAAGATGGTCCGGAAGAATAGGTTTGACGATGATGGAAAGAGGGTATTTAGGGTTTGTAGTAAGCCCATAACTCTCCTCCATGGATATACCCACGCCCTCATCCAACTTCAACTCAAATCCATGCAACAAATTAGCCAACGTCGTACGAACAATCTTAAGTCCGAGGTTGTATCCCGGGCATCTCCTCCTCCCCGACCCAAACGGCAACAGAGCAAAATCACTTCCCGTCATGTCGATCTCATTTCCGACAAACCTCTCCGGCAAGAACTCCTCAGCTGCATCCCACAATTTAGGGTTCCTGCCCATGCTCCACGCATTGACGATCACAATCGTGCCCTTGGATAAGTTGTAGCCTGCAACTTCACAATCTTGGATTGCACAATGAGGGCCTAACAGTGTAGCAGCTGGATGCAATCGGAGTGTTTCCTTCACGATCGCCTCTATGTAGGGTAACTGAGTGAAGTCATTCTCTTCCACCCATCTGTTTCTTCCGATCACCCTGTTGAGCTCGGCTCTCGCCTTCTCGATTACGAGTGGCTGCTTCAGAAGCTCGTGTATGGCCCATTCGATTGTGGTGGTTGAGGTATCTGTGGCTGCAACAAGTATGTTCTGGGATGTATTATAAGTTAGTCTAGAAACTGATAAATAAAATAATCAAGAGATTTATCAATCCAGTAACTAGTCTAGTTATCAATTTAGATTCGAAGTAGGATATGAAATATAAATTCTCAAAAAACTCTTAATTCATGATCCAACATTTAAATTCTGAATCACTTGGATAATGAATTGAAAATTCATATTCTAAGTTATTGACAATTAAATTATATTTCATGTTCAAAAGTTGTGCCATTTCATGCAATTAACCCTTTTTATAAGTAAAAAAAAAATATTCTAAATGTTTACATATTTTTGTTAGATTATTTAAATTTACACTCCCCCATCAAGAACAATTAGTCACATATTAACTAGGGATGATATTGTTTGTGAGTGTAGTAAAATTAATATTTTGTTAGTGTATGCGAAAAAATTTCATTTTAGGAAATGTAACTACTATAACAAGACAGACAAAAAGAAAAACGAGACTAATATAGTGGAACAGAAGAAGTAATATTTATTTAGAACATTTGGATAAAGAGTGATCTAGTTATCCTTTATAGTACTCCATCCGTCCCACTCTATTAGTCTCATTTGTCTTTTTGGTTTGTCCCATCTATTAGTCACATTACCCAAAATGGTAAACTTTTTTACACTCATCAATAAAATATTAATTTCACTACACTCATTAAAATTGATTATCGTGTCAAAACCAAGTGGGAGTAATTACATGGGACGGAAGGAGTAATTTTTTTAAAATGTGAAAATAAATAAGAAAATAGGTAGGCTGATGCAGCCTGGTCTAAACCGAGTGGGGTCCTGGCATTGATTATTGCCGACTAAGATTTTAAATTATCGACAACTAAATCATCGTTAGGAACAGATGGTGATTTCTGCCTACTATTTTTCTTCAAAAAATATAAATAAAATTAGGGGTGTTCATGGTTTGGTCGAAATTGGTTAAACCGGTCAAACTGGATAAATTTGGTCGGTTTGGCCGGTTTGAAATTTAATTTTAAAATTGGTGGTTTGAAAATTTTGAAACTGGTCAAATTTGATTTGGTTACGGTTTGGTGGCTCAAACCGGCCGTATCGGCCGTATTTATATGTGTGTATATATATATATATATATATATTAAATATATTATAATTAATAAATATAAATTGTGGTTCATTTGATAAGTTTCAACTTTTTTATACAATTAACCCATGTTTAAATTTCTTGGCCAACACAATTTATTATTAGTTTCAATTTTTTTAATCAAAAATCAACTAGTAAGTTTTAACATTATATATTATTATTATTATTATTTCATAACGTTAAATTAAGTATTAACATTATTAATTCGTTAATATAATTTTACATGTCTCTTTCAATTTTACATTTGAATTTTAAGATTATAATTTGAATACAATTGACTCATGTGTTTCTTTTGATTTTACATTAAATTATAAATATAAGATATTAAAAATTAAAATTACATTAAAATAAGCAATAATAAATAATGGAAATCAACTAATTTGCATTTAGGCCCTAATTTTCAACAAATTATAGTAGATTGTTGAAAGTTGAAACATATTTCGTTTTAAACCGTCAAACCGGCCGGACCAAACTGTTTTTATATGGTTTGGCCGGTTTGGTTTCGATAAATTATTTAGCCGGTTTGGTTTGAAAAAATTTCAAACCGTACCTATTAGTTTGGCCGAAATTTTGCTTTCAAACTGGCCCGCGAACACCCCTAAATAAAATAGAGTACTACGTAAATAATAAAGAGTGTTTCTAATATTCCTCGTACCTACAACTAATTAATCATAGAGTTATAGAAAAAAAAAGTTTAAACAGTGCATTTTGGAGCCAAGGATCGATCAAGTAATTTCTACGTGCACGTCACTTTGGATACCCTGTTCTACTTTTTATGTTTTACTATTAAAATTATTAATTTTTATTTAATTATTTTATAATATTAATTTATTATAATTTTGATTAATTATATAAATTCATTTGGAGGGTTCATTATATATCCCTCCCATTTAGAGTTTATAATATTTTTTAGTATATGACCAATAGGTCATGGGTTCGAGGAACGTGTAGGGTGTGTGTTTAATTAATGTTAATTTTAAAAAAAATAATATTTTTTAGTAATTTTTTAAATTTTTAATTAAAATTTAATTATTAAAACTGATTAATTCATAATTATTATTGTTTTCTTATAAAATTTTGAGTTTTGTTCTTAAAAATTAATTAAAGTATTTTGTATTATATTTGATTTTTATTTTCATAAAAATATTAATTAAATTTAATAATCAAGACAATAAAAATTAAATGGGACATCATATTGGGACAGAGGATTTGATCGGCGTTCACGAAAGTGATGCAATGCAATTTCAACAAACAAAAAACATATCAAGAATTGGTAAGAAATGAGTACCATTATCAACGCCTTGACACAATCCCTCGTAAATTCAACTTCAACGTCGGTTTCCTCAGCTCTCTGCAGCAAAACATCTACAAAATCTTCGTTTTCAGCTGCACCCTTTTTGGCTAAGTGATCATCGATCACAAACTCGCAAAATCTATCTATTTTCTTGTGTAAACCCTTCATCTTCCTCACGTATCCCTGCAAATCAAGGAATCCTAGCCACGGGATCCAGTCCCCGACGTTGAACGCTCCATTAAGCAGAAACCACTCCTCCACCATCTCTCTCAGTTCATCCATGTCCACCACCGACTTCCCCTCTTTTATCTCACTAAAGAATTCATCCCTAAAAATCATCCTGCATATTATAGATAGACTGAAGCGCGACAGATGGTCTCTCAGCACCACCGGCTTCCCCGACAGAGACCGGAGACGGGAGAGGAAGCTACGCCCTTCTTCAACACGAATTCGCTCCGATGAGTCGAGTTTCTTGGCGCTCAACACCTTCGTCATGTAGATTTTACGAGCTTCGCGCCAGTAGGGGCCGTAGGGGGAGAAGGAGACGTCGGAGTAGTTGTAGCTGATGTGTTTGTAGGCAGCAAAGGTAGGCCTCGAGGCAAACACTGCATCATGGACTTTGAAAAACTGTTTGGCCATCTCCGGCGAGGACGCGATCACGACGGGGGATTTTCCGAAGTTTAGCAGCATGATTTCGCCGTATTTTTGGGAGAGATGGTGAAGGGATTGGTGTGGGATTGAGCCAAGAACGTTCAGATTGCCTATTATAGGCCATGGCTTTGGGCCCGGTGGGAGCTTTCGCTCCGGCCGCCGCCGTCGTCGGTGGTTGAATATGGTAGAGATGAAGGCTAGGACAAGTGCAGATAGAAGAGTTAATAGTAACCATGAATTCTCCATAGCTTTTTGGCTTGTAGCAGAAAAACTAGTGTAGTAGCGCTTATATATGATAACCTTTTTTCTATATATTTTTTTATATCATATTTATAATATTTTCATATGAACTTATGTAATAATATAATATTGATGATGAAGTCTATTTTAATTTTTCGCAATAATTTTAATTTATTATCACGTTAACCGTGAGTCGGAATTTATATATATATGTAGAAATTAATTAATATTTGTGTATTTTTTTATTTTGTAAAGTACACTCATGAAGGCATAATATATTTAGGCATAACATATACAATAAAAAAATAAAAGATATTTAACAAAACTATATTTTTTATATAACGCAAAATATATATATATTTTAAACTCTAATTCATTTTTAAAATTGAGATTTTCTGATTTTTTATGTGGGCTAGCAATGTTTACACATATTTTTTTTATTTTTCTTATAATTTTTTAAATGAAATAGAAAAATGTGTTTCTTTTCAAATTAAAGCTCTTCGAGAATGTTCTGGTACTCAATTTCTCAAACCTCCTAAAAGATCTTTGAGAGAAAATACACATAGCCAAGCCATTATTGAATTGTATGATTTTTTATTTATTTATTTTTTTTTTTTTCTCAAATATGATATTTTGACACGTCTTTATAATCGAAAAAACAAAATTATACGAATTTTCCTTCGTCATATATGAAAATGACGAAAACATGAAACGATAATGCAACTCGATACTAATTGGTTGGGCTGTCGTCTTTTGGAGCAGGAGTATTACACATTACTGCATTGATTTATTTATGAAAATACAAGATATTTTATTTTTAATATTAAGATAAATTTAATAAAATTATATATTTACACACATTTTATATTTTTTAAAATAAATTTTGATTTTTATTCTTTAATATTATATATTATTATATTACACTATGAATTTCTTTATATATTATACATCCAACCCTATATATAATTTAATGAAAATAAAATAAATACATCAAACACAAAGCTTATTAAAATAAGAACATAATTTAAGAAATTATTCCATAAACAAAATTATACTTGTATTATTTAAAAAATAGTAAATATAATAAATCAGTAACTTGTAATGTTTTTAAAAAAATGAAAAATATAAGTTTGTTAATTTTTTTTTTGTTATTGTTGTTGTACATCTATATTATAATAGAATAAATAAAGTAAAAAATAAAAATATTATTGATGTAATATATTTTTTAAGGAAAGTGGCAAAGATGTAAATACATACAACTATTTTGTTTTAATATATTAGTAGATAATACCTTTTATTGTGAAAAGATTAAAATCATGTATTTAAAGATGTTCTTGTTGGTCCCGAAATCGGAGAATTTAATATGCAGCGGAAGTAAGTTTATGATGCACTTGTTCAAACTAACTGGAACTCTGTTTAGGGTTTCTGAAAGATTAAGTTTAGGTCAGATAGTTCTTTAAGTAAGTTTTTCAAGTATACACTTTAATACTTAGACATGTATTGAAGGTTTTAAAGTAAGTTTGAAGAAACTAAGTATGCAGGAACTGAAAAAGAAAGCAAGTAAAGTGCTCAGGATATTCTAGTTGTTCGAATATAAAGATCTTATGTCCACTCTTCTGAATTTAATTGAAAAATCCATTAAGTATGAGATTACAAGTCTTCCTACGATCTGTGGATAGCCCGTTGGCACTTCGTCCTCTGGTCTGCTAACGTCAATCGTTTGGAAACTCCTTGCAAGCTTACTTAATCTTTAGGTTGAAGTGAGGACGCACCTCGCAGTCTTCTTCCAGGTGGTTGAATGTTTGTTGTTCTTCCCATAACTCAGTAAGGCTGGCTAGAAGCGTTTGATAGTCAGAATCCCAGAGTAGGAACTGACTGCTCTGAATATATATTTGAAGGATATATTGACCAAGGAGTAGCTTAAGCTTTAATGATTAGCCTCGTGCTTTGAACCACGTAGCACATATGTTTAGCTTGAGTTAGAAACTCAAGTCTCGTGAGTAGAGTCACGGAGTAAATATAAAGCTTGAGTAGAGAGAATGGCAGAATAATGGCTTAACTTTTCAGAGGATTCAAATATTTTCTTCATTCGAAATGTCGGGGTATTTATAGGTGATTCCTCGGGTGATTTGAAATCTGCCCATTAGACACATTAATCCAGTCGTTAGACACATGGAGAATGTCGTCCAATCATAGCCAATAATTAGGTCTGCTCTGCTACCTGCTTTTGGCTATGGCAGTGTACTTCTCACCAACTTTGTGTCAGACAAAGTTTCAGCCAAAGGAATCCAAGTATGGATATCCTTATATTGACTTTTACTTAGCAATCAATTGCCTTGAAGTCTGAGTGAGCTTGGTTTTCTTCGTGTTCCACGTGCTTAATAAGTAAAGGCCTCCATACTGACTTTTCATAGTCAGTATAGGCAGCCCTCATACTGACTTCTCATAAGTCAGTATGGTAAACTCTATACTGAATACCCAAACTCAATATAAGCCTTGGCCATACTTAGTGAAACCAAGTTTCACGCACGAACACTTCTTCAATCTCAAGCAAGTCCTTTTTTTGGTCTTCAGTATCTAAGCTCTATTACAACGCAAATAATCATATACATGGATTACATTTTTTGACTTTATAGACTTAGTGCTAAAGTGAGTTTTGACATATCAAAACATCAAATTAAGGAGGGAACTAAAACTTAATTCCTAGCAGTTCTACACCAAAAGCTACTCTAAACTTGTGGATAATTTGAGTGAATCAAATATATATAATGACTAAAAGAATAGTAAAGAGAGCGTAATAAAATAGCTAACTGCATCATTGAAAATTTAAGTCTACAAATTTAATTTTGGATTTAAAAGTTATGATAACTCGTTGTGTTTGACTTGAATTTCTGATAATACAATTATTTTTTGTTGATTGGAGAAATAGTTTGAAATATATTTGTATGTTTTTAAATAATTTGAGTATTTCACAACAAAAAGTAATACAATTTTAACGACGAAATTCGCGATCGAATAAAATTCCATCCCTAATATGAACGGAATGCGACCTAATTGCGACATAATTTTAACAAAAATAACGACCAGAATAACAATGGAGTTAATTAAGGACTGAATCATGTTTTTTGACAATGCCAACGAATTTGCAACGGGTCATATCTATGGCTAGAATGTTTCGTATCGTGCTAAAAATTATGTTTTAAGTTTCAAAATAGTGGAAAGATTTATCTCCTTGTTCAAAATATTTAATTATTTCTTTGAACAGGGATTGAATATGAGACCTTCTGTTTAAAGTGAGGATATGAATTATACAACATGAGCTCGAGTGCTCGACCATCTTCGTTCGCCTTTACACTTATTGATTAAGTTGTTAGCAACATACTTGTGTTAGATTAATTCTAATATATTAATTAATCTCCTAATTATTTATATTTGACCACAGTCAAATATTTTAAATAATTAAGTGGTTATACATATCCCTAAATTTTAGGGACCACTAATTTTGAAAAAGATACGTGACTTCTTTGATGGGAGAAGTTATTAAATTATTCTTATAAATAATTCAGTTTTTCAGCATACGGTCCACTGCAGTTTCCTTTCATTCAGTCTATACAGAGAAGGGAAAACTACAGAAGACCTGCTAATTTTTAAGTTCTTCAACATCGTTCTTAGAAATAAAAGCAATGGCTGGAGGTATGACTCGATCTTATTTCCGCTGCAATACGATTTAATATTTAAATCGTTTAAGGTATGTTTTACATTTGGTATCAGAGCATGGCTATCCTCTGCCTTGCTTTGTTTCTACGGTTTGGAGAATTATGTTGATTTAATTTGTCTCCAATTTTAGTTATGTGATTACGTGAGATTTATCAATTCCGACGGCAATGTATTGCGACTGAACCTGTTTTTATGTTTATGGCCGCAAATTTGATTTCTAAATCTTCGTATATTCCGAATGAATTGCTTGAGAATTACTTTCGTTAATTGCCATGGCCCATGAGTAGTTCTCTGTTATTTTTTGTCTTCTTAATTTTGTTGCCATCGTCGTTGTGGGAATTGGTGAAATCTGTTTTCAAATATTCATAACGTGTAAATAGCCGTGAGAATTGATTCAATTAATTTTTGTATACTAGCATCATGACGTAAGGATCAACCCCTATGACATTTTCTTTTAATCTTTCATATTTTCGTATATGGGCATATGATTTGATTATATCTTGGGGTTGGATGCAATTTTGCCTATTAATTCATTACGGTAATTTTAAGGTTTTATTTTCAATGGCTGAATCTTTGACTATCTATGTAGAATTAATAATATTTATTCGCTATTAAAAGATTCGTATTTTTCCGTAACACTTACAATTTTGATCCTGGGACTACAGTTTATAAACCCTAAATTTTATGGATCTATTTGTTTTTAGTGTTGAATTAATTATTTAATGTTATGTGATAAATATGATTTTGATTGAGAAGGGAATAGCCACAGCATCCTTAATCAATTAAAATTATATATTATATTTTATCACATTAAGGGATAACATTAAATTGTGATTAATCATGTTGAATGTGATAAATTTTATCCCACAGGAATTTTTATTACATTTTCATTGATTAATTAGGACATAATATTAAATCGTTTTTCTAATTTACCCACAGGGATTAGAAAGGAAATTTGATTTAATAGTTTTGTCATAAAGTTTGTTAAATCCTATTGAATTAAAGCTTTAGCCCACAGGCAAGTTTTATGTCTCTGGATTTATGATTGACATGCTTTACATTTGGTGTAACATGTTATGTGGAATTATATGCTTCAAATTAATTGATATGAGTATGTTTTTTGCAGTACCTGTTAATTTCTCTGATATGAAATTTGATGTTCCTGAGCTCAATGGGGACAATTCTAAGATTTGGAAGGAGAGAATTCTTCTTCATTTGGGTTGGCTGGACATTGATTATGCTATCAGGAAGATGAACCACCTGCTATTACTGAAAACAGCACCCCTGATGAAGTTGATCTTTATGAAAAATGGGAGCGATCTAATCGGCTCTGCGTAATGTTCATAAAGACACGGATATCAGTTGGGATTAGGCGTTCCATCGAACAGTATGATAATGTCCAGAAGTTATTGAAGGCAATTGATGAGCAATTTGTGTCATCTGATAAGGCCTTGGCTAGCACCCTGATCATGCAGTTTTCTTCCTTAAAGCACAATGGAATTAGGGGTGTGCGTGAGCATATCATGCGCATGCGGGATATAGCTGCTCAGCTTAAAGTGTTGGAAGTTGAGATGTCGGACTCTTTCTTGGTTCACTATACTGAATACTCTGCCTCCTCAGTATGCTCCTTTTAAGATCTCCTATAACACACATAAGGATAAATGGTCAATTAATGAATTGATGACCATGTGTGTTCAGGAGGAGGGGCGTTTGGCTATGGAGGAGGGTGAGAAAGTGAATTTGGCTACTACATCAGGAAAGAAAGACATTTTCAGGCCAAAGACAAGGGAAAGGATAAAATTCCTCCCCATAAGGACATTCAGAAAGACATTAAGTGTTTCTTTTGCCATAAGAAAGGGCATCAAAAGAAAAACTGTCTTAAGTTCATGAAGTGGCTTGAAAAGAAAGGTACTCAATTTTCCTTTGTCTGTTATGAATCCAATATGATTGATGTTAATCATAACACTTGGTGGATTGATTCTGGTTCTTCAATTCATGTTACCAACTCCTTGCAGGGATTGCAAAACCTGCGGAAACAAGTGGGAAGTGAGCAAAGCATCTATTCAGGAAACAAGATGCCCTCACATGTGGAAGCAGTGGGGACTTGCAAGCTGGTTTTAAGCAGTGGTTTCATTTTGGTTTTGGAAAAGACTTTTTATATTCCTAATTTTGCTAGGAATTTAATTTCAGTTTCTAGACTGGTATCTTTTGGATATTCCTTTAACTTTTCAGACTCTGGTTTAAGTTTATCACATGGATCTGATGTTATTGGTTATGGTACCTTGTCTGATGGTCTTATTCGTTTGGATTTACAAAATGATAACAATTACACTGCTATGCATGTTCAAAATAATGTTGGTGTTAAAAGATGTGTTATGAATGAGAATTCCTCAAAATTGTGGCATCGGAGATTAGGCCATATCTCTATTGAAAGAATTAAGAGATTAATAAATGATGGAGTACTTTCTACTCTAGATTTCTCCGATTTTGAGACTTGTGTAGACTGCATTAAGGGAAAGCAGACTAACATGTCAAAGAAAGGTGCCAAGAGGAGTTCTGAAATATTGGAAATAATTCATACAAACATATGTAGTTTTAATATGGATACACACAGTGATAAATACTTTATCACCTTTATTGATGATTACTCACGCTACATGTATCTCTACATACTCAACAACAAGTATGAAGCACTTGATGCTTTTAAAGTGTTTAAAGTTGAGGTAGAGAAACAATGCGGAAAGCAAATTAAGATTGTGAGATCAGATAGAGGTGGAGAGTACTACGGCAGATTCACTGAAAGTGGACAAGCACCAGGTCCGTTTGCTAAGTTTCTTCGGGAAAATGGGATTGTTGCCCAATATACTATGCCTGGTTCTCCAGACCAGAATGGCATAGCTGAACGAAGAAATAGGACATTATTAGATATGGTGAGATGTATGCTAGTTAGCTCCAAACTTCCTAAATTTTTGTGTACTGAGGCTCTTAAAACGGCTGTGTATATACTGAATAGGGTTCCGACAAAAGCAGTTTCAAAGACTCCATTTGAACTGTATAAGGGTTGGAAACCAAGTTTACGTCAAATACGCATTTGGGGATGTCCGTCTGAAGTAAGAGTTTATAATCCTCAGGAAAAGAAGTTGGACCCAAGGACCATAAGTGGGTATTTCTTTGGATATGCCGAAAGGTCTAAGGGATACAAATTTTATTGTCCATCTCATAGCCTAGATTTGTGGAATCAAAAAATGCTAAATTTCTTGAAAATGACTCGATCCATGTGAGCGATCAATGTTCAGATATTGGTCTGAATAGAGATCATTCAGACTCTTCCTATCACGGTTTAGGTAATCGAGTGGTTGTTGTTGCCAATAACGCACCTAGAAATGAAATTCAGGTAGAGCAACAACCTATGGATATTCCACAAGATGCTGAACTTAATCCAGTAGATCATGAAGAAGCACATGATTTTATTGTTCAGGAGGAGAATGTTGATCAAAATCTTGAACCTATTGATCAGCCAAATGAACAACAAAATCATGATAATGGTGATCAAGTGTTAAGGAGATCTACTAGGGCTAAAAGGGCAGCAATTCCTAGTGACTATGTTGTGTATCTTCAAGAATGTGACTACAATGTTGGAGCTGAGAATGATCCTGAGACGTTTTCACAGGCCATGAGTTCTAAGGAATCTGACTTATGGTATAATGCTATGCAAGAGGAGATGGATTCCATGGCATCAAATAAAGTATGGGATCTCATCGAGTTGCCCAATGGTGTCAAAACCATTGGTTGTAAATGGGTCTTTAAGACAAAGAAAGACTCAAAGGGCAACATCGAGAGATATAAAGCAAGACTTGTTGCCAAGGGGTTCACTCAACGAGAAGGAATCGATTATACAGAGACTTTTTCTCCTGTATCTAAGAAAGATTCACTTCGCATAATCATGGCATTGGTAGCACATTTTGATTTTCATTTACATCAAATGGATGTGAAAACGGCTTTCCTGAATGGTGATCTAGAGGAGGTTGTTTATATGAAACAACCAGAAGGATTTACCTCTAGTAAAGGTGATCAATTAGTTTGCAAGCTTAATAAGTCTATATATGGACTGAAACAGGCCTCCCGACAGTGGTATATTAAATTTCATGAGGTAATCTCTTCTTTTGGTTTCGAAGAGAATGTCATGGATGAATGTATATACCAGAAGGTTAGTGGGAGTCATATTTGTTTTTTGGTTCTGTATGTGGATGATATACTGCTTGCTACTAATGATATGGGGTTGCTATATGAGGTGAAACAATTTCTTTCGAAGAATTTTGATATGAAGGATATGGGTGAGGCATCTTATGTCATTGGCATTAAGATCCATAGGGATAGATCTCGAGGCATTTTGGGTTTGTCTCAAGAGACCTATATCAACAAAATTCTTGAAAGATTTCGTATGCAGAATTGTTCACCAAGTGTAGCACCAATTGTGAAGGGTGATACATTCAGTTTGGATCAGTGTCCTAAAAATGATTTTGAGCGGGAACAAATGAAGAACATTCCATATGCTTCAGTTGTCGGGAGCATCATGTATGCTCAAGTCTGTACTAGACCCGATATTGCATTTATTGTTGGAATGTTAGGAAGATATCAGAGTAATCCAGGTCTTGACCACTGGAGAGCTGCAAAGAAGGTATTACGATACCTTCAAGGAACTAAAAATTACATGCTCATGTATAAGAGATCCGATAATTTGGAAGTAGTTGGCTACTCCGATTCAGACTTCGCTGGCTGCATTGATTCTAGAAAATCAACCTCTGGTTATATTTTCATGCTTGCCGGTGGTGCTGTCTCTTGGAGAAGTGTGAAGCAGACTTTGACTGCTACTTCCACTATGGAGGCGGAATTTGTCTCGTGTTTTGAAGCTACTAGTCATGGTGTATGGTTGAAGATTTTCGTATCAAGACTTAGAATTGTGGATTCAATTTCTAAGCCATTGAGATTATATTGTGACAATTCAGCTGCGGTGTTTCTGGCTAAGAATAATAAAAGTGGGAGTCGAAGTAAGCACATCGACATCAAGTACTTAGCCATAAGAGAACGTGTTAGAGAAAACAAAGTGGTCATTGAACACGTTAGCACTGAATTGATGATTGCCGATCCTTTAACTAAAGGCATGCCACCAAAGAAGTTTAAGGATCATGCAGTACATATGGGACTGGGTCCTATAATGTAATTTCAGTTTGATGTACTTTTGTTACATTGTTTATGAAACTCTTATTCAGTTGATATTTTCTCATTTTGGTTTTGCACAATTATGGTATTTGAGAAATATCTTGTTGGATTGGACCTTGAATAAATATGGGTTTATTCATTTAAGTTATTAAGTGGTTTTGAGAAATGAAGCATATTGTAATACATGGAAGATAATACTCATTTTTAAAGGACCTGTCGCCATGATTCATGTGTTTTGTTTCTCATTGTTTGGTATTATAGTGATATGTTAACCAAGTGGGAGAATGTTAGATTAATTCTAATATATTAATTAATCTCCTAATTATTTATATTTGACCACAATCAAATATTTTAAATAATTAAGTGGTTATACATATCCCTAAATTTTAGGAACCACTAATTTTGAAAAAGATACGTGACTTCTTTGATGGGAGAAGTTATTAAATTATTCTTATAAATAATTCAGTTTTTCAGCATACGGTCCACTGCAGTTTCCTTTCATTCAGTCTGATATACCATTGATACAGAGAAGGGAAAACTAAAGAAGACCTGCTGATTTTTAAGTTCTTCAACATCGTTCGTAGAAATAAAAGCAATGGCTGGAGGTATGACTCGATCTTATTTCCGCTGCAATACGATTTAATATTTAAATCGTTTAAGGTATGTTTTACAACTTGTCCACGTGGAAGGCTATGATTGGTAATTAACCTTTGAAAAACTCATGTTAAATCAGTTAATTTCTTCTTCGTTGTTAGCTGTATGAGCAAGGTTTTCATAATTCCAGATTTGAGAGCAATTCTGTTGTAATCAGCCGTTGATTAATAAAATCTATTTCTTCACCCTTTGTGTTTTTCATTGATTCCTCACATAGAATCATGTATTGATTGCATAAATTCATAACAATCCTAATTAAAACTAATATAGTAATGGTATAGCAAGCCTATCCAATTCACGTGGTGTGAAATCACATTATAATACATATCATGAATTTAGAAATCTAACTTGTGAGACGTGTGTGGCGACGTTTGACCACATATGAATCCTACGAATTAATATGGTCACATCATTCCTCTTTTGCCTATTTCCAGTTATATATATATATATATATATATATATATATATATATATGTGATTTTTGATTCAACAAATCTTATAAACGTGTCTCTTTCTAAATTAATCGAATAATTATCATGTGAAATTTAGAAATTGCTCGTTCACAAACTATGAGTGAAAGTAATTGAAGTGTCGTGTGTTCAATAAATTGTGGATGGGAGTTTGCAGCATTTAGGTAATGTAAAATTTAAATTAATGGATTTTATTAAAAAAATGGGAAGGTCTTGGGTTAGGCAAGCCTAAACGATTTAGGCGGGTTTTATCCATTAACCCAAGTCCATACCCATATAATATACCCTAATTGGGATTAATAAACCCTATTTGGGATGGGTCAACTCATTTGGATAGGATAAAACCCGCCTAAATCGTTTAGGCCTGCCTAACGCAAGTTTTTGCCTAAAAAAATATATTAAGTACATTTTTTTGCATTTTGTTTCCAAAATACTAAATTTTAGACATGGAATATATGCATGCTATGATTTTTTGCCCGTAAATATTAGATTGTAACATAAATAATGCACCAAAATAGAGAAGTATTTTTCGTTTATTTTTTGCTGAGATTTATTCATATTTTTTATTATAAGAACATTTTCATTTGATCCACCCTATATAGTTAGATGTATAATATAAAAATGATTTTTTTTAGAATTATACTAATACAAAAAAAAAACTAAATATATTTTGAAAAAATCCAAGAAGAAAAAGGAATGAAGGACTGATTGACAGTAGGGCGGTCGAGTGTAATGCAATAGAGATTCTGTGGAGGCATAAAGAGTGGACAGATTACTTCTGAGAAAGTTTATGGAGGTATAAGAATGAATCTCATCCATTAGATCTAATTAAATCAATGATTGATATTTAATCAAATAACAATTAAAACGTAATGAAGTAATAAATGATCAAGCAACAATATTGTAAAGGTAATCAAGCAATTTATCATTTTATCACGGGAAGATTATATACTCTTAGTTTGCTTTAACAAGCTAGCCAGCTAGTTAATTCTTATTATAGGATTAGCTAGTGAAATTAATGCTCGAATAAAGTGCATGGATCGTATAATTAATGAGTAAGATAATAATTACATTTAATGATAAAATATTAAAAATAGGTACGTGTTTTGATAATAATTAATTAAGTTGATTGAAATTAATAAATGTATATATGGAATGTGAAATATAGGCATAATATAATAAATACATAATTCTGATTAAAAATATTGATTGAATGAGCTAATTAATGTGGGCAGATTTTGATTAAGCATGCAAAGAAAATCAAATTAAATTAATAAAGGAAATATTGACTAACTTGTATATAGTGATATATATGATTTGATCTTCTGTATCTTTTTGTTTATTTATCTCCCTTAATTTATGAAATGATTCCTGTAACCTTGTAATATATATATATGTGTGTAATATACGACTCTCAAAAGAAAATTAGAGTAAAAGAAAGACAAAAGCCAATTAGGTGGAGATGGTTAGTGCAAGATTATTGGTGTTGGTAATTGTTGTGTGGTTTGTGATTACTCCAGGTAAGAATATATTTGAGAGTTGAATATTATTCATGATTTATATATAATTAAAATTGAATGTTTTTATTTTGGATGATTGCAGGTGATGATGGAATGATAAGGGGGGTTGATGCAGCAGGAAAAAAGTACTGCGTCACATCTTATGTAGAGCCGACATGTGGTAGAATGGGAATTAAAGTATGCACCAAATGCCTCTCGTTGCCCAATCTCGTTCGGATTCGATGCGACACCACTCACGTTCCCTACACTTGTGAATGTGTTCGCATCTGCAATTAATCTTTTTCTATTTCTATTTCAAGATTCAAAGCTACCTGCTATGTATCATCTCATTTTATAGAATTAATATTAACTTCAATTTACATTCTAATATATATCAATCTTTTTTTTAAATACTGCTTACATCTGTGTTTTATCTCTCTTAAACCCTAATTAAAGGGCCGGCCTCAAGTTATGTATTTTACTTTATTGAATCGATCTTCTTTATATAAACATTCCAATTACATTAATTCCCAATAAATACTTGTCAAACTCATAAAATATAGCTTTTTTCGGAATGAATTAATCGATAATTATAATTTATTAGATTTTTGTGAAGGCTACCATTTCAACACATCAAGTTCAAACTTTTCTATAGACATCTGAATATATGTATTTAGATTAATGTACTACTATTAAAAATATATGACTAAACAAATTAATGAAAATATCAAGTTTTATTTGGTGGAATATTATGCTATATTTAATATGAATGGGTGAAATAAAACCACTATATATATATATATATATATACCATGGGGTGCGTTCATGGCTGAACATGTGTTTACGAATGAACAGAGACCAAAATCCAGCCCTTGATTTCGAAAATAGATGTCCCAGATTTTCTGTTGTCATTTATCATTGTTTCTAGCTTCTTCTATCATTGAAAGGGCAAATTAGTCCTAAACTGAAAAAATTGAAATTGAATTAAATCTACATGCTGATTTTTCGGATTCAGTTACCAAATCAAATGCCCCACGATATTTTCTATTATTATCATATAAATTGGAAAGAGAAAATGCACCACGATTTATTCCATAATCTTATGTTAATCATTATCATCGTTTATGGCTTTATATGTCATTGTTTATGACTTTGTGTGTCATTGTAAGGTTTTTCTGTCAACTTCCACTAATATATTATCGTTAATGTATAAACAATTTTAATTATTCGTACAATGATATTGAACAAAGCTAACAATGATCTAAAGGTGTATTATTAATCAAATAAGATTAAAATGATAATTTTGATAAAATGATATTTAATACAAGTAACAATGATAAAATAAACAGCGTACAATGCTACATATCAACTGAATTCACACAATGTAGAAAATAAATAAATAATTATCAATCTATTAAACAGGAATTCGAATAATGATACATTTATTCAAAAATAATGATACTAGTCTAAAATAACAATGATAATCGCATACGAAACAAAAATAAAGAAAACAATTTAATCCTAAGGATATAAACAATAGAAAATTGATTAACACGAAAATCCCAGAATTTAGGGAAAAGAGATGTTGCCCTAGTTCTATTACAGTAATTAGAGAAGATGAAATCGATTAACACCTTCCCTTAACAGAAATTTGAACGAATCGGGAAAGCACCGCCGAATCGATTAGAATTTTCACGAACCCAAGAAATCCCAAAGTACTCACAAATTTAATTTTGAAGAAAAAATGAAGAACACCCGTTCTAGCCACAAGAAACGAATCGCGCAAGTGAAACAACACACAAGCACACAAGCAGATCACTGATACACATCGTTGATACAGTTGTCGGTCGATTGCAGCGAGCGAACGGTGCAGGGCTCTAGTGCTGTCGGTTGCACGGTGGCGGAGGGTGGTGGAAGGCGCACAAGTGAAACGCCACACAAGCACACAAGCAGATCGCTGATACAGTCGCCGGTCAATTGCAGTGAGCGGACGTCGCAGGGCTCTGGTGCGGTCGGTTGCACGGTGGCGGAGGGTGCTGGAAGGCTGCGATTGATTTCTTGGAAAAATAGAATACACGAATATAATGAAGAAAGATGATGAAAATTAATGAACAAGAAAAAGATACGTAAAAGGAAAAAAGAATAAGAAATAAAAAGATACAATATCTTTGTTTAATTGCATAAAATTAGGAAACTACCAAAATAATAAAAGATACTATAAAATATATTATTTAGTTATACCAATAACACCCTTTAGCTAATTAAATTATATATATAAAATGCCACATGTCACAATCTGATCCATTAAATTACAAAAAATAGACAGCTAGATATATGTTCACTGTTCACACATAAATATATGGTTCGGATTTGAACACTGCTCTATATACCATAGTTATTATGAACTAGCTTGAAGTTCGTATCGGAAAAATATTCATAATTGGAGTATTCTGGCGAAAGTTATATATTCGTAAGATTGCACTAAATTGGCTGTCATGAAGCATAAAACAAATATTGGACAACCGTCCAATTTAACATAAGATTTGGATTTTTCTTAAAAAGATTTAGACTAATCTATATTATATATATTAAAACAAGACCAAATTCTTTATATGGAAAATATAATTGAATTAATTATTTATTAATTATATTGTTAAGTTCATTAATAAGTGAGATATTTTATAATTATATATAAAATAATTTAAAATTAAGTTATGTACTCTTGGAAATAATTGGTTTTTATGATTGAATTTATCAATCATATATTACACAATTTTAAATAAGGAAATAAATATATTTACAATTAGGTAAATAAATGGATTAGTAAAGAAATGCATAATTGATATCTATGACTAAATTTATCAATCCTATATTAAAAAAGTAATTATTTTTTTTTTTTGTAAAATTAAGGAACAACTATCTCAATTTAGTAGCCATGAATTTAGATCTAATTGATTTTAACTGTTAGAATTTTTACTAAATTAATTATTCAATTTAAAATATCAATCATAAAATAAGTATGGTATAAATAATTAAGGAAATTATTATCGCTATGTAATAGTCATTATATTATATGATTCTGAACTGACGGTTTTAAGTCATTTGAATTATATAAATTAATTTACTTGGATTTATTTATTAAATATATAAATCTTACAAAATAATATATATTATGGAATAGCACAAATTTAGGAGAATATTATCACAAAACAAAGTATAAAATCATACCCAAAATAATAACACCCAGATTACATGTTCTAGATTTTATTTTCCATAGTATGTCTATTGATATCTATAAAAATAGGTAAAATACATTTGTCATTTAATTTAATAGTTTACTATAAAAATAGACTTAATCGTTTACTTTGAATATATTTTGTACTTAATTATTTTTAATGTGAATACGGTAAGCTATGATTGAAAAAATCACTATTTCCATAAGCTATGTTTATATATTAATTTATATAATCATAATAACATTTAATTAGGAGATTACATTTATTAAATTTAGAATCAATATATATTATCCCTAAAATTAAGACCCTCAAACCATTTATTTTTTCCGCTAAACAAAGCTTCCGAAAACAATATAAAAAAAATTAAAAATCATTGATACAATTAATCTTATATGGTAATAAAAAAATATTATGAATATGATTTATAATTATGACAATAAATCGGCACATATCTACTCATGATACTTTTAATTTTATTTTTTGAAACTCAAGAAAATGAAATTTATTTGCTAATATTTTGGCAACAAATGATATTGAAATTAAATGCAATCCTCAAATCATGGTTTAAAATAATCAAACTTTGGATCCTTTAATTTTGTATTCGCATTACAATATGAGTCTCCTATTTACAATTTTATCAACCATGCATCTCCTCTGAAATGAGAAATCTAATTCTCCTCATTTGTTTGATTTAGTTTTATTTTTTGTTGTTATCATTGTAGATCATATTGTTTAACTTCAAACTTAATTGGATTCAAATAATGATTTAAGTACTCTATAAGAAGGAAGATAAATATAATGGAATGCATATTTGCTCAAGGTCTTTACATTTATTTGTGAGATCAACATCAATTCTAATTTACATTTTGTGTTCATCAACTTAATTTCTTATTGTGGAGAAGAACTTTTGTTATATAAATTCGACAGTGTAGTCATTCTCTTTTGATTTCTTAGTATTTGTGCAATTTTCTTATCTATATGGTATCATTAAATTAATTTTACGATCATTCTGAAAAAAAAAACTAGATATAGATATTGAAGGTTTAGTTTGTAGAAGAAGATTTTAAATAGAAAATAATCTACAAGATAATTGAAGAAGAAAGATAAGGAGATAATTAGTGTGTTGGAAGTGTTAGGAATGAATAAAAATTTATGAGTGCAAAATATCACTTTTCTACTTCCAGAATTTCAAATGACTAGAGAATGTTAGGAATTTTTTAGGATTATGACATATTAAATATTTTATATTAAGTTTATAAGAAGACATACATATTCATCAACAGATAAACATGGATATGTTAATCTATGGGTGGGGATCCTCTACTATATTAAAAATAGAGCAGGGTGCTGTCCTCACACCAATTCAAATAATAATAAAGAAAAATATAATAAAATATTATGGAAAAAAAATATATGATTGAGATATACACAGCACTCCATGCAGTGTTAAAAATACTGCAGAGGATTATGCTGCACGAGGAGCTCCATGTATCCTGGTAAATTGTGGAAGTTTGTCAACCAATCGTTGTACATGTACTCCAGTGTTTTTCTTCGTCCGTGCCAAGCTTTTCTATAGCTCACGTCCACATTAAAGGTTTCACGAACATTCACCCGGATATTCGCAACTGTGTACTCAGGATTCACTTCGATGAGGCCTAATATTAGAGCGGATATCATTTTCGCCGTGATAATCCGGGCTTGTTGCACCGCATTATTTCCGGTGCAATTATGTCTGTCCACCAAGTGAGTCATCTTCCAACCACCAACATCAACCGAATGGACGGCTCGAGCTCTCCACTGGCACGGAGTATCTTGTCGAAGAATTGCTGGATATGAATAAGTATTGGTGATGCAATGAATATCCAAATTTTCTTAGTGCTTGTTTTGGTCCCGTAGGCAACACCCTGATTAGCAGACCAAAGAGAGACGGCCTGTTGTACAACATTCTTTGATCAGAAACATGTACCGGCCGTAATGTCGTGCAGATTGCCATTCCACAATATCGGCACATCATCGAAACGATCCGTGTCACTAGGATCAGCCTGTCCGTACCTCCCTCTTGGCCCTTCTAACATAGACGCACCAACATCTTCTGACATAGACGCACCAACATCTTCGCCGCCACTATCCGTGTTTGGCATTGAATCCCAACCATGGTTGGACTCATTATTGGAGGAATTTTGATCACCTCTCATTTCACCTTGACCAAGAGAACTTCCACTATCCACAACTCGTTGTATAATCTGTATAGCCGGCGATTAATGGCTATTCAAGTATATTTCATCCATATTGCTATCATTGTCAAGATTAACAAGTGTAAACTGGGGCATATCAAGAAAAAACAAATATAATTGCAGCCCCCACTGAGTGTTGTTCTAACCAGTGGCTTCAAATATTTCATGAACCAACTGGGAGTGATACAATGACCCATATATGGTCAATTTGAAATCAGGATTTTGCCTATCATTATTCTGTCAGAAACAAGATATCTTAAAATGGCTCATAGTGAGGGAGATTTGGGTTGTGAGAATAAAGAGGAAAGATCAAAACGTGGGAGAGAAGGTTTTGCTTTTGTGAGTGAAGGAATGAAGTTTACGGGAAATTATATGGAAAAATTCTCTAGCAAAATCGCATTTGTTGAATGCGTTTTATGGTACATCAATAATACACATGCAGTTGCAGTCATCACAACATCGTATAGCAGCGGTCACAACATCGTGTAGCAGAAGTTACAGGCGACAAATTTGACCGAAACATAAAATGCATTTAGAGAATGTGGTTTACAAAACCGCATTTGAAGAATGTTGTTTTAAAGTAAACGCATTCTGGAAATGCAGTTTATTTTACTTTTTATATAATTACTAAATAATTACAAAACACTAATTAACAAAGGCAGAAAATTAGGGTTTAGCATAAACTGCATTCTCATAATACAGTTTTGTCTATTTTTCATGTAAAACCACATTCTCAGAATGCACTTATACTAGTTTTATCCACGGAACTAGGGTTGTTTTTTTTACTTTCCACACATATAGGGTTTATACTAGTGTGGTATTTTACCCTTCGACCACCGGGTTTGAAAAGATCCACCACTCCACAATATCTCGATATGCCGCCTTAAGACTAACGCTCCGGTCAACCCAAAGCCCGTTTGTGGTAGACAAAAGGGGCTCGCTGGAGGGGCTGCCATCGGCGAACACAGTTTTCAAAACTCTCCGAGTTGAGATAATTCAGAAGCTAGGCAAGGTTCTGGTCGGACGACCTGGCGGCAGTCATGGACAGTAAAGTATGAATCGAGAGCGGTGAGTATAAGGTTTTAAGCATTTCCATGCATGGAGATAACGCGCCGCGTTAGGGCGTGGTAAGCGTCGGACTGCTGCTTCATCGTCACCGCTAAGACTTAAAATAACAGCAACCTTTCTAACCCAACCCAACCGCCACATCAGCAAAATAAATAATAAAAAATTGAAGAGAGAGAAAATGGAGGAAAATAGGGGCCGACCAGGAACCACAAGAGACCACAATGGTCTGTGGACCCCACATAAACTTTTTTGGATTTATTTATTGATTGATGAATAGTAATATGACATTTGTCAATATTTAATTGATCTATAATTTTTTTATAAATACAATAATTAAATTGATATATCTTTTATAGAAAAATATAAAAATAAATAATAATTACACCAAAATTCATAATTTTTTATTCTCTACAAATAGAGCCTAATTTTGATATATATATTTTTATTTTTAAATTGACTTATATATATATATACTAAGTTATTTTGTTTGAATATTTTTATATTATTTTAGTTTGTAATATTTCTGATAATATTTAGTTATATTTAATTATTCACTTTAATTAAATAATATTTTTATTTTTTAAAAAATAACTATAATGATGTGGTTGGGTGGTTGATAAACATTGAACAATTATTGTGGTATTATATATATAGGAAATATATTATTCTCTAATTATATTATTTTGTAGCAATGAGATTATAATTTTCTTTAAGGAAATATATTATTTTCTACCAAAACTTAAAGAGTATTATATATACTATTCTTTAAAATATATCTTCTCATATTTAAAATGCAATGTTTGTAGTTATAAAATATTTGTTAAGTTTTGATAAGGTATTTAACTTGTATATAATTTTTTATTGGAAACAATATATATTTATTTTAATTGAATGGTTAAAATTAATTCTATATAATATATAATGATAAGTTTTGAGAATTGGTATTTGGTATTTCTTTTTATGTACTTTGTTTGTTAAATTGTATTTCTATTATTGTCGTATTTCATGTCATGTAATTGTATTTCAAGTATTTGTATTGTTTTATGCAATGTAATTTTATTTCTTAGTAGTTATATTTTTTATATAATCTATGTCAATTTTATTTTAATAATCGCTTTATAAGTTATATATATTTTAAATTAATTGTTTTATTTTTATTTTAAAAAATTAAATAAATTTCAATAAAATAATTATATATATATATATATATATATATATATATATATATATATTGTGTGGTTGGGTGGTTGAGTGGTCATTGATAAACTTGACAAAATAATGTGGTTGGGTTGGAGTGATGTGGAAGTGAGAGAAATTAATAAAATATAATAAAGGTTGAGTAGTTGGGTGGTTGGGCTGGTTGCTAATAAACATAGTCGGGTTTATTTGAATGAGACCTTTTACTAATATTACTCTTTATGAAAATCAAACTATCACTCTTTAGGCTACACTCATTGGTGGAGAAGGTAGGTCAAAAAATCTTAAATAATATAAATTAAAAAAAAAAAAAAAAAAGAAAAATGGTGAAAGTTGTGTGGCTTAGGACTGCAGGGCAAACCTCTGACAACCGAGAATTATACTTTCTCTCTCATTTAAGAAACCCACATGGCACACATTGAGTGGTGTCATTAGTTTTTTAAAATATTTTTTTATATTATATTACATGAGATTGAAATATATTTTTTAATTAAAAAGTTAAGTTGGGTTGGGTTACGATGTGGGAGATAATAATATTGGATTATAGGTTGTGTAGTAGATAAAAGGAAAATGAGTATTTTATTAAATGGTTGGGTTAGAGCGGGTCATTGATAAAGATAGTCTTAAAATTTTTAACAATTCCATATTTTGCCCTTTTTTCTTGACATAATTCCTTTTTAAAAAAAAATAAATTACATTATTATTAAATATTACACTTCTATATTTATAGCCTTTAATTTATATTTCAAACCCAGAAATAAAAACCAAAGCTCATATCCCTATCCCATTTTTTTAAAAATAAATATCAAAACCTCCAAAATAGATAAAGAAATTTAGGGATAAAATCACTATCTACCGAAGGCGTGGGAACTGTTGACGATTTTTGTTCCTAATCTGAATCTCTTCAACTTGACGAGCTGATATAAAACTTATGGGAAGGTTTCAGATTGGGCACGCCTAAATGATTTAGGTGAGTTTTATCCATTAATCCAAATAAAATTCATATAATATACTCTAATTGAGGATTAATATACCCTATTTGGGATGGATGAACCCATTTGGATATGGATAAACGTGTCTAACTCAAGTATTTGCCAAAACTTATATATTTGGTAAATATAATTACTCTCCCACACGAATTGTCCATCTTTCCTTTTTTGTCCGTCCCACACGAATTGTCCCCTTATCTAAAATGGAAAGTTAATACACACTACCTAATAAAATAATAATTTTATCTATCTCTACCACATTCCACTATATTGGTTATTGTGCCAAGGGGATAATTCTCTTGGGACAGAGGGAGTATTTTTTAAGAAACCAAGGTAATAATTAAATCATACATTAAATCATATTTATAATTAAATTATAAAAATATAATGGTTTAGTAGATACTTTCTATAATCAGCGTGCATTTAATTAAAGTTAGATTTATTTACAAATTATTTTCCTGAAATTGTTTCCTTTAATTAATAAAACTACCATTCAATCTTTATTTTTATAAGTAAAGTCAACATATACAATAATCACGGTTGTAAAATTTTGGCCGTCTAGTGGAGTCTAGATGATATTTAATCAGTAAGATAAGATTTTATTTAATATTTCAAATATGTAAACAATAGTTAAGAAAAATAAAAATTCTAATTATTAAAAGAAAAAAAAAGGAAAAAAAAAAGTGCTAACAGAGAATTTGATATTCAACTTTTTTGTGCGAGCGGATTGAGCAGCTGGCCGACGAAGAGCAGCTCACCGGTGGTATCCTCTCTGATGAGGAACACAAAGGGATGATCAGCCACAAACGTCAACCGCGGAGCCTCCTCCTCCACCAACCCACACCCCGCCGCCATACCCGCAAAACTAACAACAGCAGCTTCTGTGCCCCACTCGTTCACCTCGATCAACGCCTTTTGCAAAATCTTCGAAACAAACAAAAGCTCGCCATCATCGGCCATCTCTGAAAGACCACCGGGTTGGAAAAGATCCACCACTCCAAGTCCCTTCATCACTTCACTAGCCTCAAACTCGAAAGCTATCTTGAACAGAGGTATGAAGAAAGCAGAGAGCTCCACCTTCATCGTAGGGAGGTGGCGGTTGATGAAGTCCGGCTCGGAGCAGATCCTCTCCAGCAGAGCAGGAAGGCCGTCTCTGGCGTCTGGGAGGTATATGTACATTGAAAAACTACGCGTATCAGAGCCACGTCTGTACGGCAGCCTTAATACCTTAAAACCATCGAATGCACGAAAACAACGCTGCATAAACCAGCTGGTCATTAAGGGTGCACGAACGGAGCTTCCGTCTAAGAGATAGAAGTCGAATTCTTTTGTTAGAGAAGCATCGAATTTGTCAACCCAAACTCCATTGAAGTAGACTGCGTTTGCCAAGATGAGCTTAGTTGAGTCTGTCTCTGTATCGGGTGGGATTATTTGTTTGATGAGGCCTTTTGTTTGCTTTTCTGCCCACTTATTCACTTGCGCTATTGCCTCTTCACCCTTTTCATATTGCAGACAAAAAAAAAAAAAAAAAAACCATTCAATTATATTTTTCAGAATGAATCATAAAAATAAAAGTTTGAAATCTAAAATCCCTTATCGAATACATGTGAAAAAACAAAAAAATATGAATTACGAAATTCCTTGTCATGTTATGTAAAGCAATTAATTGATTAACCCACAAAGAAAACTTTGTTTTCCAACTATATATATCACGAGCCAAGGCACAAATCAAGAATGGTAATATAATACAATCTATTTTAGATTATGACTTTATAATGAAACTAAAACTATAAATATGTAAAAAATAATTATAGAGCTTGACAAAAATTATGAACGCATGCTTTATTAAATTACACAAAAACCCAATAACCCAAATAACAAAATTAATTGTTCGTTTCACAATATTATTAGAAGAAACTAAAACAATAATCAATATTATCAAAATTCCGAACAAGCTTTACACGATTCAACATAAGAAGTAAATTTTGACGAATGAATATAAATATTATACTTAGAAAATTGCAAAATTCATGAAAAGACAAAAAAAAAACATGAAACAATGAAGAAAAGAACCTGATTCTGGAAATCAACACATTCAGCAGCTGCATTATAAGAATTCTCCACAATATCTCTATATGCCGCCTTCAGACTGACGCTCCAGTCGACCCAAAGCCCGTTTCCGGCCGACAGAAGGGGCCCGCCGGACGGACTGACGTCGGCGAGCACTGTTTTCACAATCCGTGAAAAGAGAGAGTTGAGTTGTTCCGAACTCTCCGAGTTGAGATAACTCAGAAGCTGGGTAAGGTTCCCGCCGGACGACCCGGCGGCAATCATGGCCAGTAAAACATGGATTGACAGCGGCGAGATTACAAGGTTTTTAGATTCTCCGTGCGTGGAGATTACGCGCCGCGCTAGGGCGAGGTAAGCGTCGGACTGCTTCTTCATCGTCGAAGCCATAGAGGTTTATTTGAATGTAACCTTTTACTAATATTATTAACACTTTTCATCAAAATCAACCTTTAAATACCAGTGTTTAGGTTATATTTTTGGGGAAATTAGATTTTATATGTTATAAACATATTTATTTGATCGATGGCTATTTATTTGATATATATTATAAAGATATTTATGATATTTTTGTTTCCTCTTTTATATCTAGCACACGCAATGCGAGGATTATTTTTCATACTTATAAAATAAGAATCATACTATATAAATAAAATAATATATAAGATAATATTATTATTGTAGAAATACATACAAAGATTATCATATTTATATATTCAATAACATATGCATGATAATTTATCTTAGAATTTTTAGAACTATATATTTTGATTTAAATTAAAGATTTATAACTAATTGTGCTAAGATTATTAAGGAATATGCATTGCATATATATTCATAAAAGGAGTAACATATGGGGTGACAATTCTTGTGAATCGGATCCTTATCATGTTGATTCATTAAGCTATAATTCGTATCCGATCCGTAAAAAAATTAAAATTTGTATCCAATTCGTTAATCTCAAATCCATATCCGCACGAATCCGATCCATATCCGTTAAAGATTCGATAAGTATCCAATATGAATGATTCGATATGGATCCTATTCGAATAATTCGATAAAAATTCAATAAGGATCTGATTTGATTGATACGATAAGAGTTCGTTTCAACAAACAAAGTTATAATCAAATAAGAATTCAATAAAACAATAAAAAAAATACTCATATTTGTTGTTCAAATATTGTGTTGAATAAATAAATAAAATTGTAGTTCCATTTGAAGTTAAAATCCTCAATCAAATATCTCAAAATACATAATAATGAAATAGATAAATCTAAAGTTTTGTTAGTGTGAAGAAAAATAAATATTAAAAAATATATTGAAGAGATAAATAAACAAATTCCTTTTTGGTGGTAAATTAAAAAGAAAGGACAGAGACAATGAGGAACCAATAGATTTGAGTTTTTAAAAGAACTTCAGACCGAAACAATATATCAAAAGCAATTTATTAATTATTAAATTAAATAAATAATTGGAAATAAATTTTTTTATTTGTTAAAAAGATATCCGTATTTGATCTAAATCTGGTCTGTTAATTGTATTATCCGATCTGATTCGTATCCAATCCTGATCTAAATCTTTCGTGTCCTTATCGTGTTGATCCGATAAGAATTCATATGCGATAAACCTCTATTCATTTCCATTATTATCGTGCGAATTAGTGCCCGATTAAGAATTATCACCCCTAAATTTGATGACTAATTTATCTATATTATTGTATATCTTTCGATTTACATGTTATTAAAGGATTATTCTACAACAATAAATTTTGGTAAGTATTCTCTACTAAGAATTGTGTCATTTAATTTATAAATCAAATTTATGAAATTGTTGTTGATCAAAGAAAAATATATGAGAAAATGTTTGATCATGATTGTCGGGGTCACGAGCCACGCGGCTCACTTCGAAGGTCCAAACGGGTTCGATAATGTGCAAGACGATTGAACTACTAGTCGGCCCAAACCATTTTTGTAGTTCGACCGACAAACTGACAACGGTTAAAAACAGTTCACAAGGAAGGAGGAGCCCACTTAGGGAAACTCGATAGGAACCACCGAGCCAGAAAAGTAGTTCGACAGGAAAGAAGACCTTTTCCAAGATGATTGATAAGCGAAGAACCATCTCAACCGAGCTGCTTAATAGTCTAGAGGCCGGACAGGATAAGGATGCGACAACTTCGAAGGCCGCTGGCGATAGAAATGTTTCAACGATCCCCTAAAAGGTCGGCGAGCCACCCACAATTGCCCAAGTGCACGCCCGAGGAACCCTAATGCCACCACAACTTTTATATATATTCATTTATAAGCTGAAAATTGGCATCTAGCTCTTGGAGTATACACATAGCTTTATTAATTCAAGCTCCAGCTACTCTTTTATTCACTTTCGGACTGTCAATCACTTTTGGTCAGAGTTCGCATAATCCCGTGAGGATATCGGAATAAGTGTTCCGTCTTTATTATATTTCAATTTTGTTCCCTTATCGCCGTTACGTTAATACTTATAACAAATTGTTGCATATTTGTGTTTATCTTTTTTCGGTTACATTGTTTCTATTATACATCGCCGTCCATTATTATTTGTTTTCACACTCGTCTAGAACTTGAGTTCCTGAGATTCCGTATCCATATAAATTGAATCTCAACAATGATTAATAAATTAGCATTTATATGGATGCTGTATAAAAATATAACCACTCAATTTAATGACGAAAACTCTTATGAGATTATCCCAAGATTTTTATTTATGAGATAGTTATTTTAAATAATACTCCCTCTATCCTATTTTATTAGTCTTATTTGTTTTTTAGTCTATCCCATTTATTAGTCTTGTTTTTTAAAATAGCAATTTTTTTCAAACTTATCAATAAATTATTAATTCCATTACACTCGTAAATATTAATTATTGTGTTATTTTCGTTTGAATTTTGTGGGTGCTGAAAGGAATTTAATGAATTAGTTATTGAAAAGGTTTAGTTATTTGAATATCTACTAGTCATAATCCTTGGAAAATAACGGTCCAATTATAACAGCTTACCTTTTATATAATTAAGAAGTTGTGCGCAGCAAAAATACAGAGATGCTTATTATCAAAACTGAGAGAAAACATAAG
Source organism: Plectranthus barbatus (assembly GCA_026898455.1). Classification (NCBI taxonomy): domain Eukaryota; kingdom Viridiplantae; phylum Streptophyta; class Magnoliopsida; order Lamiales; family Lamiaceae; genus Plectranthus; species Plectranthus barbatus. The sequence continues at coordinate 38,949 of JAPKLW010001289.1, forward strand.
AAATTAGAGAGTTTAATCCATAAGATAATTTTCTATTTAATATTTCAAAATCTATAGACAATAGTAAATATAATTTAAAATTATATAATTACTTTTAAAATTTTAAAAAATAAAATTACAGTGCTAACGCAGATAAGCTCGTCAAGAAAGAATCATATCATATGAGTATATTTTATGAGTTTTCCAAAGTGATGATAGTAAAAAAAGCAAAACCTAGTTTTCTTGGAAGATAATAATTTCTTCCAATAATTCTAAGCATAATCTTTTCAAAGATGAGAGAATTTGATTTAATTTTTGTCAGAATGAAACAATGCATCTGCGAGTGGATCAAGCAGTTGGCCGAGGAAGAGCAGCTCCCCGGTGGTATCTTCTCTGATGACGAAGAAAAAGGGATGATCAGCCACAAAATCCAACGGCGGAGGCTCCTCCTCCTCCCCCAACCCACACCCCATGTCCTCATCCGCCTCAGTAATAGCAGCAGCTTCTGTGCCTCGCTCGTTCACCTCAATGAACGCCTTGTGCAAAATCCTCGTAACACACAGATCCTCGCCGTCTTCACGTTCACGATTCTCGACCGTCTCTAGAAGACCGCCGGGAATGAAAAGATCCACCACCCCAAGTCCCTGCATAACTTCAGAAGCCTCAAACTCGAAAGCTATCTTAAAAAGAGGCACGCGGAAAGCAGAGAGCTCCACCGGCATCCAGCCGGGGAGGTGGCGGTTGATGAAGCCCGGCTCGGAGCAGATCTTCTCCACCAGAGAAGGAAGGCCGTCTGTGGCGTCTGGGAGATATATGGGATCAAATACAAGACTAGTATCAACCCTAGTCTTGTGAATATTTTTACCAAGGAATTTAGATATGTAGTTATCCATAGTATAAATGCATTCTCTGAATGAGTTTTTCGTAAAAAACTCATTCCGAGAATGCGTTTTTAATAAAAGATGCATTCGGAGAATGAATTTTTGTAAATATCGTAATTTGCCTGTTAATTAATTAGAATGAGATTAATAAATTAAAAAAAAATTAATGTTAAAACATAAAATGCATTCTGAGAATGCATTTTTATTTAAAACAAAATCTTTAAATGCATTTTTATTTAAAACAAAAAATGCATTCCTTAAATGCATTTTTTAATTTTAAATAAATCAAAACAAAACAAATCCTCCCCCAATTTAGAACACGTAACCCTACCCACCACCCACAACCACCGTCGATTTTTGCAGATCGCCACCGCCATTGAGCCACCGCCGGCAGCCCTACTTCGTTGCTTCCCCGTGCCGCGCCCCTCATCGTCGCTGTTGCATCACGCCCCCCCTCCCCACAGCAGCCGTCCCCCCCTCCCACCGCAACTCACCGTCGCCGCCTGCATCACTCCTCCCCCCACAGCAGCCCGCCGGCGTCGGCAGCCTTCCCCCTGCAGCAGCCCGTCACAGCCGTCCCCCGCAGCAGCCCGTCCCGTCGGCACTCCGCAGCAGCAGCCCTTTTTTAATTCATGATTTATTATTATTATTATTATTATAATTATTATTATTATTATCACTTATATCATTATAAATTAGAACATATATTATACACAAATAATCATAAATGCTTGAAATATATCTAAATTAAAAAAGAAATTACATTGAAACTAAATCATACAATGAGAAATAAAATCTAAATTAAAAAAGAAAATTACATTGAAACTAAATCATACAATAAGAAACAATATCTAAATAACTATTATTAATTTCCACTTTTATCACGTTGTCCATGAGCATTGAATATTTGATCTATGGAGACTCGATCCGATGGTGGATGTGAGTTGGGACATTTAGTAGCCTTATGCCCTGGACTGTTACATCGCTTGCAGCGTGTCTGACCACCACCACCACCTCTTTTATTTTGGTGGTCCATTGACATGCGATGACGCTGAATTCGACGATGACCTCTTCTTTTTTGGTGTGCAAGCTGCATGTTATTTGGAACTAGTGTCCAACCCACATCGACCATTTCTGGATTCCCCAGAACAGGTCGAAAACCACTACTATATTGTTCACACCATTTAGATCGAGTATAAAATTTATCAACCAGATTATTGGGATTCTCATGTCTATGAAGACAAACAGCCATGGCATGAGAGCACGGAAATCGTATTGCTTGCCACACACCACAAGAACAACTCCGAACACGATAGAAGACCTCGAAAATCACTATACCATAACCTGAACCCTGACCTCTCCGATATGTTGTGATAGTGTACCCTTCATTCTCACCACCCATAGGAAGCACACGATGTTTGGGGGCCTCAGCTCTAACCTCCATAAATTTGGTATGGTAATAGGTCGAAAGAAAGGTATCACATACGCTGATCTCATTTCGAACAGTATCAAAGACAGATGCTGTCTTCAAAAGGGTAGAATCAACCAATGCTTTGATAGGTAAAAAACGCGTACCTTTGAGAGTATTGTTGTGACTCTCAGAGACATTGGTCGTTGTATTGCACCAACGGCGACCTCCATCCTTGTAAAGGGTCCACTTCTGATCTGATACACCCTGGAGCCATTCATATGCACCAGGACTTAGTTGATACATCTCCATCCAAGCGCTTTTATATTCCTCATCCGACAGGGCTTCACCAATCCGAAAGCAGGAGTTCTTGATACCCGGACCCTTGAATTTTTCCAGCAAATTGGTGTGGATGTGGCGAAGGCAGTATCGATGCCATCCTGCTCCATGGAATTGTGCACAATGCGCACGCCATGCTGCAAGGAGACCGGCATTGCGATCAGATATAATACAGACTCGCCGATCTCCGAGAACATTCAAGCGGAGGTGTTTCAAAAACCAAGTCCAACTATGAGTGGACTCTTCATCCACGACGGCATAAGCGAGTGGAAGTATGCGGTTGTTAGCAGTCTTTGTAACTGCTACCAACAACTTGCCCTTGTAAGAGCCAGGAAGATGTGTGCCATCCACCATAACAACCGGAAATGTGTGCTGAAAAGCTTGCACACAAGGACCAAATGCCCAAAACACATATCGGAACGTCCGACGCGACTCATTCTTCTCATTTTTGGAAACTTCCATACCACCTTCGTATCCGGATTACGTTGCACGAGCAACTCCATGTATCCTGGCAAATTGCGAAAGTTTGTCTCCCAATCACCATACATGTACTCCAGCGCTTTTCTTCGACCGTGCCAAGCCTTTTGGTAGCTCACGTCCACATTAAATGTTTCACGAACATTCACCCAAATATTCGCAACTTTGTACTCATGATTCTCTTCGATGTGGCCTAATATCAGAGCGGATATCATTTCGGATGTGATATTCCGGGCTTGTTGCGCTGCATTATTTCCCGAGCAGTTGTGTCTGTCCACCCAGTGAGTCATCTTCCAACCACCAACAGCAACCGAATGGACGGCTCGGGCTCTCCAATGGCAGGGAGTGTCTGGTCGAAGATTTTTCGGATATGAAGCAGTATTGGTGATGCAGTAAACATCCCAAATTTTCTTAGTGCTTGTTTTGGTCCCGTAGGCAACACCCTGATTAGCAGACCAAATAGCAACCTGTTGTACAACATCCTTTGATCGAAAATATGTACCGGTTGTAATGTCACTCAGATTGCCATTCCACATTATCGGCACATCATCGAAACGATCCGTATCACTAGGAACAGCATGTCCGATGTCAGTGTAAACATACCTCCCTCTTGGCCCTTCTCGCATAGACGCACCAACATCTTCATTGTCACTCTCCGTGACTGGCATTGATTCCCACTCCCAATCATGGCTACCATCACTATCAAAGGAATCTTCATCTTCATCTTCATCACCTCTCATTTCATCTTGCTGGCGAGAACTTCCACTATCCACAGCACGGCGTATAATATGTATAGCCGACAATAAATCACAATGCTTGTATAACATATACATGTTGCTATCATCATGAAGATTAATAGCATTGAACTAGGGCATATCAAGAAAAAAAAATTTAGTTGCAGCTCCCATTGAGTGTAGTTCCAACCAGTGGCTTGAAATATTTCGTGAACCAGCTGCGAGAGATACAACGGCTTATATATGGTCAATTTGAAATCAGGGTTTTGCCGATCACTGCTTTGCCAGAAACAAGCTATGTCAAAATGACTCATATTTAGGGAGATTTGAATTGTGTGAATGAAGAGGAAATATCAGAATGAGATAGATATTTTTTTCAGAAGTTGTTGAATGATAATGAAGTTATGCGACGGGGAAATGTAGAGAAAAATTCTCTAGTATAAATGCATTCGATGAATGCATTTTATGGTACATCACTAATTGCTCTGTTGCAGCAGTATCCGCAGTAGTGTCAGCCCGCAGTATCGTACAGCATGCGTAGCATTATTGGCCTGATAAATTTGACTGACATAAAAATGCATTTATAGAATGCGTTTTATGCATATGCATAAAATGCATTTCTAGAATGCGTTTTATGCATAAAATGCATTTACAGAATGAGTTTTAATTATAAAATGCATTCACGGAATGAGTTTTATGTATATGCATTTTCCACATGCGTTTTATGTAGTTCGTTAATTAATTGCGACGCTCACTTAATTACGATGCAACAATTAACAAGAGGGAAAATTAGGGTTTATCATAAAATGCATTCTCTGAATGAGTTTTTTCCCAGTTTCATCATAAAACGCATTCTCTGAATGAGTTTTTTCCCAGTTTCACACAAAAACTCATTCAGAGAATGCATTTATACTATGAATAACTACATATCTAAATTCCTTGGTAAAAATATCCACAAGACTAGGGTTGATACTAGTCCTGTTATTGACCATTGAGAAACTACGCGTGTCTTCGCCTTGTCTGTATGGTAGGGCCAAAACCTTAAAACCATCGAATGCACGAACATACTGGTATAACCAGCTGGTCATGAAGGGTGCACGAACGCAGCTTCCGTCTAAGAGATGGAAGTTGCGTTCTTCTGTGAGAGAAGCATCGAATTCTTGATCCCAAACTCCTTTGAAGTAGACTGCGTTGGCCAAGATAAGCCTGGTTTCTTTTGTGTCTGAATCGGGTGGGATTATTTGTTTGATGAGGTCTTTTGTTTGCTTTTCTGCCCACTCATTCACTTGGGCTATTGCCTTTTCACCCTTTTCATATACCAAACACAAAAAAAGAAGAAAAAAAAAAGCCATTTTGTTATGATTTTTCAGAATAAAAGCATTAAAAATCTCTTTTCAAACAAAATCTAAAACATGTGAAAAAAAATACAAATTCAAATTCCTATAGTTTAAGGCAAAAACTATCTATATCTAGTAGCCATGGCACAAATCAAGAATTGTATTCCATGATAACTAGAGTAATAAAGAATAATTAAATCGATTGTTAGGAGCAAGACTCACGCACTGCATTTCCCAAAACACCTCGTACTTATGGGAATTGAGTTCACTACCCAAACAATTATTAAATATTATTAAGAAAGAAACTAAAATCATATATAACATCATCAAAATCACACAACATAAAAAGTACTAAATTTGAGATGTGAATGTAAACATTATACGAAGAAAATTGCAAAATTCATGAAAAAAAAATGACTAAAAAGCATAAAACATTAATGAAGAAAAGAACCTGATTCTGGAAATCAACAGATTCAGCAACTGCATTATAACAATTCTCCACAATATCTCTATATGCCTTCTTCAGGCTGACGCTCCGGTCGACCCAAAGCCCGTTTCCGGTAGACAGAAGGGGCCCGCCAAGCGGACTGCCGTCGGCGAGCACCGTATTCACGATCCGTGAAAAGAGTGAGTTGAGGTGTTCCGAACTCTCTGAGTCGAGGTAACTCAGAAGCTGGGCAAGGTTCCGGCCAGATGACCCGGCGGCAATCATGGCCATTAGAATATGGATTGACAGCGGCGAGATTACAAGGTTTTCACCTTCACCTTCACCTTGTGTGGAGATAACGCGCCGCGCTAGCGCGAGGTACGCGTCGGACTGCTGCTTCTTCATCGTCGCAAACAGAAAGGGTATATTTTGATTAAACCTTATACTAATATTGCTTTTCATTAAAATCAACCTTTAAATAGTAGAATTTAGGTGAGATTTTGGGAAATAAATATATTTATTTGATAGATTTTATTTGAGATATCTTAATATAATACGATTTCATGTTTTCTGATTTTTTATAAATAATGCGATTTCTTCCTTATGGATACAATATATTACTATGGGTATCCAAAATTAGGGGTGGTAATTTTGATCCGATCCGATGATCCGACACGAATCCGCACGATAATAATGGATACGGATTGAGGCTTATCGGATATGGATCCTTATCGGATCGACACGATAAGGACGCGGAAATTTTGGATCAGATTTGGATTGGACACGGATCGGATTGGATAATCTATTAAACGGATCGGATTCGGATCGGATAAGGAAATCCGTTAATAAATTAATAAAAACTATTTATTTTTTTAAATATAATAATTAATTAATTGATTTTGATATATTAGTTTTGATTTAGAATTCTTTCCAAAATTCAAATCTCTTAGTTTATTCATTATCCATGTCCCATTTTTTTAATTCACCACCAAAAAAAAGTATTTATTTATCTATTCATTATATTTTTTAGTATTTATTTTCTTATATTATCAAAATTTAATAATTTTTTTTTCTTTCTCAACTTCAAGTTTTCAATTAAGTTGTATGAACCGAATAATTAACCGGTGAAATCTTAAATTTAAATGTTGATAAAGTATTGTAGATTCTCATTCATTGTCTCTACTCTTGCAATTTCACCATAATAGATGAAAGGTATTTATTATAATTTATTTTATTTCTTATAAATCTTAAAGTTTTAATTAATATTTCTCTCCCTCAAAATTGTAAGTGGAGTATTGACGACTAAGGTGAATGATTGATTAGTATTTAGAAATAAACAAGTTTTATCACTAGTATTTGAATTTAAGATTTATCTATGTATCTTGGGATATTTGATTGAGGATTTTAGTTTCTAATGAAGTTGTATTTTTATTTATTATCCAACACATAATTTGAACAATCAAACATTAATATTTTGTATTATCTTATCAAGTTTTTATTGGATTATAATTGGGTTTATTGAAATGACTTCTTATTGAATTAATCTAATTTGGATTCTTATCGGATAGAATACATAACGGATCATTCGGATTGAATACTTATTGGATCCTTAACGGATACGGATCATTCGGATTGAATACTTATTGGATCCTTAACGGATACGGATTTGAGCTTAACGGATTGGATACGAATACGGATTTTGCTTTTTTTAACGGATCGAATACGGATTTGACTTTAACGGATCGGATCGATAACGGATTAACACGATAAGAATTCAATCCGCACTAATTGCCACCCCAATCCAAAATATATGTATTTTAGAAATTTTAAAGAATAATTATGAAATATTTTTAAAACTCAATTGAATACATATTTTTCTAAAGTTGAAAATTGAAGCATATTATAAGGAAATAATAATTAAAATAAAATCAATCTTATTGATTTCTATTTAATTTATACATGTTTCCGTAAAACATATAAATTAATTCTAGAGAAATACTCCCTCCGTCCCAGCAGAATAGACCCTCTTACCAAATCGGGCGCCACAACTAAATTGTCCACTTTCTTAAAAAAAAGACAATTTTTTCACACTCAATAATAAAATATTAATTTTACTAACTCATTCTGCACTCACAACTCTTAATTTCCGTGTCGAAAAGAAAAGTAACAGTTAGCACGGAACGGAGGAAATAATAATTAAGAAATCAATCTGATCGAGTTATATATACTTCCCTAAAATATACACATTCAAATATTACATATTTTATTTCTTGGAGAATTGATTGTAGAAACTACTTCCGGTCTATAGATATAGATAAACATAGATATCGATAAAAAAATTAGATATTAAATGAGTCAATGACCAACTAATATTGTATTAAATAAAAAAATTATATCTACAATAAAATTATATATTCATAAATTATTATTAAATAATTTTATAACAATTAAAAATACTATTCATTATAAATTTAATAATAAAAAATGTTCATACTTTATCATAAAAAACTACCCCAAATATATAAACTTGTCATATATTAATTATAAACTCAATCATAGATTAATCATAATTAATACTTTTATATATAGAATATTTTATGAATTAATTAATGAATTAGACAGTTATTTAATGAACAATAGATGTAACTCAAACCTATTATATTATGTCTCTGGCCTTTTTAATATATATAGATATAGTTGGGAGTCCCCGAAGAAGTTAGAAGTGAGAGTTAGTTAAAATAAATTGCTTTGTATTTTGTTTATAAATAATTACTTTACTTTGTATTTTGCAACACACAATTTACTAAACACAATATTATTAAAAAAAGTTCCCCCTCCAGAACCAAATCTAACAGAGATGGGCGATGATTTGAATAAAAAATGGAACATAAAAAGATGATTGATCGTTCAAAAGCAACACCTAAATATGCTTAAAAACGAGAAAAAGACAAACAAACTATGCATTTGCGAGCGGATCAAGCAGCTGGCCCACGAAGAGCAGCTCCCCACTCGTATCTTCTCTGATGACGAACACAAAGGGATGATCAGCCACAAACTCCAACGGCGGCGGAGGCTCCTCCGACGGCCCGCAACACCCTGCGTCCCAGCTCGCTGTAACAGCTGCAGCTTCAGTGCCCCGTTCGTTCACCTCGATGAACGCCTTGTGCAAGATTTTCGAAACAGACAGAAGCTCCCCAACACCACGATTTTCGACCATCTCTGAAAGACCACCGGGTTTGAAAAGATCCACCACTCCAAGTCCCTTCATTACTTCAGAAGCCTCAAACTCGAAAGCTATCTTAAACCGAGGTATGCGGAAAGCAGAGAGCTCCTCCATCATTGTAGGGAGGTGGCGGTTGATGAAGTCCGGCTCCGAGCAGATCTTATCCAGCAGAGCAGGCAGGCCGTCTCTGGCGTCTGGGAGATACATGTACATTGAAAAAAAACGATTATCGAAGCCACGTCTGTACGACAGCCTTAACACCTTAAAACCATCGAATGCAACAACAAACTGCCTTAACCAGCTGCTCATGCTCATGAAGGGTGCAAGAACAGAGCTTCCGTCTAAGAGATGGAATATATGTGTTTCTGTTAGAAAAGCATCGAATTGTTGAGCCCAAACTGCTTTGAAGTAGACTGCGTTGGCCAAGATAAGGCTAATGAGTTCTGTCTGTATATTGGGTGAGATTATTTGTTTGATGAGGCCTTTTGTTTGCTTTTCTGCCCACTCATTCACTTGCGCTATTGCCTTTTCACCCTTTTCATATACCAAACCAAAAGAGGAAAAAAAAAAAAAAGGCATTCAATTATGAAGAAAGAAAATAAAACCGTAATCAATATTACAGAAATTCAAAAGCATCTTTAATCTTTACTATACGAAGAAAATTGCAAGATTCATGGAAAAAAAAAGAAAGAAAGAAAAAGACTAAAAGCATTAAACAATAAAGAAAAGAACCTGATTCTGGAAATCAACAGATTCAGCGACTGCATCGTAACAATTCTCCACAATATCTCTATATGCCTTCTTCAGACTGACACTCCGGTCCACCCAAAGCCCGTTTGCAGTCGACACGAGGGGGCCGCCGGAAGGGCTGCCGGCGGCGAGCACTGTTTTCACAATCCGTGAAAAGAGATAGTTGAGCTGTTTCGAACTCTCCGAGTTGAGATAACTCAGAAGCTGGGCACGGTTCCGGCCGGACGACCCGGCGGCAGTCATGGCCAGTAAAATATGGATTGACAGCGGCGAGATTACAAGGTTTTTAGCCTCACCGTGAGTGGAGATGACGCGCCGCGCTAGGGCGAGATCAGCGTCGGACTGCTGCTTCATCGTCGAAGCCATATAGGTTTATTTGAATGAAACCTTTTACTAATATTAATATCACTTTTCATCAAAATCAACCTTTAAATACTAGTGTTTAGGTGATATTTTTGGGGAAAATTAGATTTTATATGTATAAATATATTTATCTGATCGATTGCTAATATTTGATATATATTATAAAGATATTTATGATATTTTTGTTTCCTCTTTATATCTTAGCACACGCGATGCGAGGATTATTTTTCATACTTTTATAATAAGAATCATACTATATAAATAAAATAATATATAAGATAATATTATTATTGTAGAAATACATACAAAGATTGTCATATTTATATATTTCAATAGCATATGCATGATAATTTTTCTAAGAATTTTAGAACTATATATTATGATTTATCTTAAGATATATCTTAGATTTAGATATATCTTCTATTTTCTTGTTCAACAAGATTGTGTATATCTTATATTTCCTAGATAGATTTGCTTTGTTTGCACTATATAAACCCTGCTGTACATCATAATTCAATTGAGTGAAATAAAAATTATCATTTCCTTACATAGTATCAACCAAACCTTGGCCTAAACCCTAATTTTTCCTCCACCATTATTTTCGATCGGCGCCGCCCCTCCTTATTCCCATGGCCGCGCCTGTTGATCCTTCGGAACTTCTGACATTACCTTTATCCACAATAATTCACATGGTGAATATCAAACTTACATCTACAAATTATCTCCTTTGGCACGCTCAGATTGAACCCTTGCTGATTACGCAAAATTTTCTTCCGTACGTTGATGGCACTATTTTCGCGCCCAACCGCACCATCGCATCATCATCAGGCGTGCCCTCCCTCAATCCGGAGTACTCCAAATGGTATTCCCGAGATCAGATCATCAAGTTATTTTTGGTCTCTACTTTAACTGAGGAATCTATGACTGTTATCATCGGTTGCGCCACATCCCGCGACGTTTGGAACGCTGTCTCTCGTTTGTACCATCACACTTCGAAGGCCCGGGAACTCAGTTTGAAGGACGATCTTTTATCTATAAAACAGGCCGATCTTTCTGTTGCTGAATACGGCTGCCACTTCAAAGGCATCTGCGATCAACTCTCGGCTATTGGTCGATCAATAGATCCATCCGATAAGTCACACTAGTTCCTTCGTGGCTTGTCTTCATCCTTCTCTACGTTCACCGCCGCACAGATGGTGTTGGAACCCCTTCCGGAGTTTGATACCCTCCTCGCGCGGGCCCTAAGCCACGAACTATTCATGCGTAGTTCTGCCTCGACGCCTGCCTTCCATGCTGCTTTGATGCCTCGCAATTCCGGTGGGAAGAATAGCTCTCGCGATCGAGGCCGATCGAACAACGAGTCCAAGAAGAAGAAGCAGCCCTGGTGTTTTTTCTGCCGCCAGCTCGATCATGATCCCTTTGACTGTTCGAAGCGATTTGATCGTTCATTCACTTGCACATCTCGGCCCTCTCCTACCGCTCAGTTGGCCAAAGCTTTCTCTGCTCAGTGCTCGGTCTCGCCTCCTACATCTGATTGGTATCTTGACACGGGTGTCTCGGCTCACATCTCCGCCGATGCCTCTACACTTGACCACGTGACTCCCTATTCTAGCTCGGATCACGTCGCCGTTGGTAATGGTGATTGTCTCAAAATCACCCATACGGGTTTCTTGCCTCTTTCTGATTCTTTAAATTTAAATCATGTCCTTGTTGATCCTGCCATCACCAAAAATTTATTATCAGTTAGTAAACTTACTCATGATTATCCAATTGATGTTTTGTTTACTGATGCGCAGTTTTACATTCGGACATGGACTACCGGCAAGACCCTCGCTACAGGCGTGCGTAGGCATGGGCTGTATGTTCTCCAGTCTCCGGCTCTTGCCCTCATGGCGATTGCTCGTACACGTCCCCCTTCCTCTTCTCTCGAGCTCTGACACAATAGGCTCGGCCATCCGGCTTGCAAAACTTTGAAGTCTCTTCGCAAACTTAGTTTAGTTTTCTTTCCTTCCACAGCTTGCGAAAATAATTTATGCAACTCTTGTCAGTTAGCTAAAAGCAAACACCTTTCTTTCTCTATTTCCAAAAATCGTGCGTCGCATATTTTAGAACTTGTGCATTGTGATCTTTGGGGTCCTTCCCCGATTACATCAAATTCTGGTTTTCGCTATTATGCTATTTTTATTGATGATTATTCTCGTTTCTCTTGGTTCTATCCTTTACGTGCCAAATCAGACTTTTATGACGTTTTTCTAAATTTTCACACATTTGTTGAAAATTAATTTTCGTGTAAAATCAAGAAATTTCAGTCTGATGGCGGCACTGAGTTTACAAATCTTAGGTATCAGTCTCACTTAAACAAATCCGGTATTCACCACCTTATGTCATGTCCATACACTCCCTCCCAAAATGGTAGAGCTGAGTGAAAACATCAGCATATCACTAAGATGGGACTTTCTCTCCTATTTCACTCATCCGCTCCTCTGACTCTATGGCTCAAAGCCTTCAGCACGGCAGTACACGTAATAAACCGTCTACCTTCTCCGATGCTTGCCGATAATTCCCCTTTCCACCTACTATATAAAAAAGTCACCCTCGTTTGCCTCTTTTTGAACATTCGGCTGCCGTGTCTACCCCTGCCTCCGTGACTATGCAAAACACAAGCTTCAACCTCGTAGTCTTTCCTGTGTCTTCATAGGTTATAGCCCAAACCACAAGGGTTTCTGGTGTTTTGAACCCACTACTTCCCGTGTCTATATAACTCGACAAGTCACCTTCGACGAGTCTTATTTTCCCTTCTCTCGTACCTCACCCTCAACTCCCCCATCTAGACTTGAGCTCACGGCCTACTTTGACGATGACTCTAGGGTTTGCTCGGCCTCCTCCCCTCCGCTTCCCTCGTCCTCGTCCCCCTCTCATTCTCCTTCGTCATGTAAGTTTTGTCCCCCCGAAGATATTATACCTGCTGCACCCACGCCTCAACAAGCCGCACCAAATCCTGTCGACCAGCCCCCTCTAAACCAAATTCCCGAAGATCCCCCTTCACCACTGTTGGGGGTCGACCCGAGCCCATACCGCTAGGAGGCCCGCCTCGCGCCCATCTGATACCGATACGAGGCCGGCAAGGGAGTCAGGCCACAACGGCCCAGTCCGCGCGGACCAAAGCTCGCAAACAAAGCAGTTCGATTAGCCTCTAAGCAGTTCAATACGGGTGGAAAGCAGTCCGGACGTTAAGGAGAGAGCCCCACGGCCAGCCAGCGAACTGCCCCAGTAACACTCTAACGGCTAGAAAGGTACAACAGGCTAATAATGGCTAGCTCGCGGGATTTCGAAAGGCTCAACCACCTCGTTGTCCAACCGCCCCGACTCTTCAGGGACACACCTCTCAACGACGCAGCGAAGACCACGGAAACCCAAAACCTAGCTTCCCCCTATATAAATTGTTTGTACTCCTCAATCGAGGGATCTTCCACTTCCTCCTCTTTCTAGCATACGTTCATAGAGTAAAGATCTTGTAATTCCGCAAAAAGCTTTACGTGTTAAATCGATTACCTGTGTTTGTTTTCATTCTTGTTACATTTCGTTTGTTCACGCATTGTCTATTGTTTATCGATCAACAAAGTTCTCGGGGCTCCGTCACCGATACAACTCGAACCTCAACAATTTGGCACCCACCGTGGGGCCTCGCCAACCAGACAGGGACGAGGAACCACCTCCGGGGCCAGACGCGGGCGGGCCCTTGCCGCTATAGCAGGAGCAGGTCGCAGACAGCCCACAGCACCCAGGGCTGGGGCTCCTCAAGGCGGGTTAGTGGACGAGCTCATGAGGGCGTTTAGCATCACCCCCCTCGCGGAGTTGATGTTTCCACCTCCGCCTCCTTCCGCCCTAGCGGATCCTCACGTGTCACGACTAGTGAGTCAGGTCGAAAGCGCCAGGGCAGCCATGGAGATGATGGGGGCACGCATGGAGGATATGACGAGGAGATACGAACTCCTCGAAAGGGAGAACCGACGGCTGCAACATCAGGCCAACACCCGCCCCATCGTCGAAGAACCCCAAAGTGCTGACAGAACTACAGCACGGAACCTGGAAATCGAGTTTAATCAGACCAACAAGGGGGGCCAAGAGCGGAACCCGAACGCTCCGCAAGCGCGAGGACCGCAGGGGGAGCAGCCCGATCGGGGCGCTCTGTTGCAGATCAACCGCCTCTTTGAGCAGCGACTCAATTACTTCGAGTCGCTACTTGCCAAGGTCCCGAACTTCCTCCGCCAGAGAGGACGATACTGCGGGAAAGTTATGCAGAGTCGCCCTTCGCCCCGGAGATTGCTGGAGCGGAACTGCCCGCCAGATTCAACCCCCCAAGTCTCATTCTCTATGACGGGACGTCGGACCCGGAGAATCACATTGCAGTCTACAGATAGAAGATGCTGGAGCTGGCAATACCGGGCGCTCAAATGGAGGCTTGTATGTGCAAGAGCTTCGGCTCAAGCCTAATAGGGCCCGCGCTCCAGTGGTTCATAAACCTACCCCGGAGTTCAATTTCAACTTTTGCGGAACTGCATCAGTTATTCTTACGTCAGTATTCTAGCAGCAGACGACTGGACAAACATCCAGATGACCTCTACGCGGTGATCCAGAGGCCAGGCGAGCCCTTGAGAGCCTGTTTATTGCGCTTCAACAAGGAGCTAGTGGCAGTGCCGAACTGTCCCAATAGCACCGATGTGCGAGCCTTCACGAAAGGCCTCGACGTGGATTCTGATCTCTATTGCAAATTATCCATCTACCCCTGTCAGACAATGGACGACGCCCTGAATAGGGCCTGGGCACTCATCAAATGGGAGGAGGATGAGCCCTACCGCCGAGCGTGCCGCAACAGTGGAAGGCCTAACACACGGGACGAAGGTCGGCACGAGCAGCGGGATAGACGACCTCCCAGGTTGCACCCCTACAGCAAGCCACCACACATCAACAACCTAGGCCCGTATGTCCCAGAGTATACGATGTCAATCGAACCAGCCGAGGTAGTCCAGAACGTACTCCGGAAAATGCCAGAGAAAGTGAGGTGGCCCCAGAAGATGAAGGCCGACCCCACCTCGCGAGATGCACAGAAGTTTTGTGAATTTCACAATGACCACGGCCATACCACCGCGGGCTGCAGGGCCCTGCGCCTCGAGGTGGTCGAGCTATTGAAGAAAGGTTACTTGGCCGAATATCTGTCGGACAGGGGGGAAAGAACTTGGACTCGAGAAAAGCGGGTCGAAGAATCGGGGCCTGCAAAGGCAGATGCTCCCAAACCTCTGGTGCCAGTTCAAACCATCAACTGCATCACTGGAGGCTCAGAGATCAGTGGAATAACAAGGTCTGCCGCCAAGAAAGCCAGGCGACTGACACGAGAGGAAGTCGTAGCCCCGCGCAAAAATCTAGACCATGCCCCAATCGAATTCACAAGCAAAGAGGTACCGGGCTTGAGCCATCCTCATGATGATGCTCTAGTAATCTCGATGCTGATCTCGGACTGCCACGTAAAGAGGATTCTGGCCAACAATGGAAGTTCGGCGAATATATTATTCATGCACGCTCTAAAGGAAATAAAGGTCCCCAAAGAAAAGATAGTTCGCAAGCAAACCCCGCTGATCGGGTTCAACAGCAGCGTGCAAATGACATTCGGAACCGTAGAACTGCCAACGTACTGTGGGGGAGCACACCACGACGTGTCATTTATGGTTATAGACGCCCCCAGCGCCTACAACGCTCTGCTAGGGCGACCATGGCTGCACCAGTTGAAGGAAGTGCCTTCGACATTCCACCAAGTAGTGAAATTCCCTACCGCCAGGGGAGTATGCACGATTCAAGGCGAACAGAATGCCGCCAAAGAGTGCTACTATGCAAGTTTCAAGGCCGTGTGCGCCCAGCAGCACTTCGCCAACGGTGGACCACTACCCCCGGCGGGGGAGTCCGAAGAAACAGAAGAGGTCAAACTTGACTCGAGTGATCCGGGGAAAAAGACAAACATTGGCACTGGATTGGATCAAGAAGTTCAAACGCAGCTGGTCGACTTCCTCAGCACTGAGCGGATCGTGTTCGCATGGTCTCATAAAGATATGGTAGGAATCGATCTAGAGGTGATGACCCATCGGTTGCAGGTTGATCCCAATCGCAAGCCGGTGCAACAGAGAAGGAGAAAATTTCCAGCGGAGAAGAATGAGGCGATCAACGAAGAAATCCAAAAGTTGCTGGACATTGGGTCCGTGAAAGAAATAAAATACCCGACGTGGCTCACCAATGTCGTGGTAGTAAAGAAAAAGAACATGAAGAATAGAGTCTGTGTGGACTACACGGACCTCAACAGAGCGTGTTTTAAAGATCCGTACCCACTCCCGCACATCGATCGCATCGTCAATGCAACCACTGGGCACGAATTACTGAGTTTCATGGATGCGTTCTCAGGATATAACCAGATCTTAATGCATCCTGAAGACCAATAAAAGACTACTTTTATGACGAGCAAGGGCATCTATTGCTACAAAGTTATGCCGTTCGGACTCAAAAATTTCGGGTCCAAATACCAGAGGCTCGTAAACAAGATGTTTGAGCCGCTCATAGGGAAAATGATGGAGGTGTACGTTGATGACATGCTGGTGAAATCAAAGGATGCAAAAGATCATGTACACCACCTACGGCAAGCCTTCGAGATCCTGAATAAATACAGAATGAAGCTGAACCCCGCGAAATGCATCTTCGGGGTAGCCTCAGGAAAATTTCTAGGGTATATAGTCACCGGACGAGAGATCAAAGCGGATCCCGCACGGATAAGAGCAATAAAAGACATAGCACACATGCGGAGTCCGAAAGAAGTTCAAAAGCTAACAGGGAGACTGGCGGCCCTTAGCTGTTTTATCTCCAGATACTCAGATCGGACACATGAATTCTTTTGAGTGCTCCGAAAAGGATAGAGATTCGAGTGGACAGACGAATGCGCGAGAGCGCTTGAGCAGCTGAAAGAATACTTGGCGAGTCCGCCTCTTCTATCCAAGCCTGAGAGGGCAGAAACCCTACTACTCTACTTATCTGTATCCGAGCACGCGCTTGGGGCGGTCCTCACAGGGAGAAAGCAGGGAAGCAGCACCCCGTGCACTACGCAAGTAAACCACTCCTCGATGCCGAGATAAGGTACACGACATTGGAAAAATTAGCGCTCGCCCTGATAATGGCATCGAGGAAACTACGGCCATACTTCGAGTCGCACCCAATCAAGGTAGTGGCATCTTACCCACTGCGCACTGTATTTTCGAAGCCGAGCCTATCGGGCAGGTTGCTGAAATGGGCAGTGGAGATCAGAGGTTTCGGCCTTGAGTTCGAACCGCGCACAACGATCAAGTCACAAGTACTGGCGGACTTCGTAGCCGAATTTACGGCCGGGCTCCAGACGGATGCAGAGAAAGAAGTCGCGACCCTAGAAGTGGGAGAAGCAACAAAAGAGTCATAGATTCTTCAAGTTGATGGAGCCAGCAATATGCATGGCAACGGGGCTGGGATCAGGCTGCGAAGTCCCTGGGGAGAAGTATTCAAGAGAGCCATCTGATTAAACTTCGAGGTAACAAACAATGAGGCAGAGTACGAAGCACTGGTTCGGGGAATGCAGCTCGCAAAGGAGCTAAAGGCTCGCCGCCTACAGGTGTGCGGGGATTCCCAACTGGTAGTGATGCAAATGGAGGATCATTTCCAGGTCAAAGAGCCCCGACTACAAAAATACTACGATCTAGCGAGAGAAATTCGCAAAGAGTTCGACAAGTGCGAGCTGAGACACATCGCGCGAGAAGAAAATGCAGAGACCGACGCGCTAGCAAACCTGGCCTCAGCCAAGCAAACCAAGCAGAGCAAACCCATCGTTATAACGTGGGTCGAAGAACCCGTTGCACCCAAGGCCACGGAGGTTTTTGACTTGTCGATCGGCGAATCGTGGATGGGGCCAATCCGAAAATACCTCATGGATAGCATCCTACCCGAAGATCGAACCGAAGCCCTACGGCTAATAAGAGTCGCGACCAAATATACGCTCCACAATGAAGACCTGTACCGATGATCCGTTGAAGGACCAATGCTCAAGTGCCTCGACCCTGCGGCAAGACAAGCTGTTCTCGCGAAAATACGCGAAGGAGATTGTGGGAGCCACCAAGGGGCTCGACCACTGGCCCATAAGGTCATATCAGCGAGATTTTACTGGCTCACACTTCGCAAAGATGCTAAGAACTACGTCCGCAGCTGCGAAGCATGCCAAAGGTTCGAAGTGACCAATCAAAGCCACGCAGAACCCCTCCACGCCACGTTCGAGGCTTGGCCCTTCATGGCCTGGGGAATGGATATAGTGGGCAAACTCCCAAAAGAAGTCGGGAAAGAAGAGTATATCCTCGTGGCCAACGATTATTTCACGAAGTGGGTCGAGGCCGAAGCGTTCACCAATGTAAGGGAGCAGGAGGTGATCAAATTCTTGTGGATGTATATTTTATGCAGATTTGGAATACCGAAGGAGATTAGAACAGACAACGGAACTCAATTCACTGGACAAAAAATACAGGAGTTCTGCGACCAGTATAACATCAAACTGGTCTTTTCCACGCCGAGGTACCCCGAAGCAAATGGACAGGCTGAATCAACAAACAAGACAATCATGGCCACGATGAAGAAAAGGCTCGAAGCCCACAAATCAAAGTGGGTAGAGGAGCTTCCCGGAGTCCTATGGGCATACCGAACTACTCCTCGAACTTCAACGGGAAGCTCGTCGTTCACCCTAGCTTATGGTGAGGAAGCTGTCATCCCAACAGAAGTTCGAGCTGGTAGTCTTCGCGTGGAAATCTGCCAGGAAGCGGAAAACAGCGAGAAATTAATGAAGAACCTAGAGTTGATCGATGAGCATAGAGACCAAGCACTACTAAGCATGGAGCAGAAGAGATAGCAGGTCGAGAGATTCTTCAACAAAAAGATGCGCATGCGCACCTTCAAGGAAGGAGAGTGGGTGCTCAGAAGGGTTTTCCAGAATACGAAGGACAAAAGCCAAGGGAAGCTCGCACCGACATGGGAAGGACCCTACAGAGTTACTAGAGTAGTAGGTCGTGGCGCCTACCACCTAGAAGATCACGATGGAAGAGATATCGAAAATAGTTGGAGCGTCAAGCACTTAAAGAAGTACTATTTCTAGTGGGACGAGATCGACGCACTCAATCTCCCAGATAAGATTTACTTCCAAAACCCTTCTTTCGATTATTTCAATTTGTGTTATTAAACACTTACTGACTTAAGCATCGGAGGGGCGATGCCCCTCACGATTGTCTTGCAGGAATCTGCGGCCCATTACAAGGATACGAGAACGCGAAGACCGACCCGAACCTACCACAGATAACACTTTCCGACTTATTTAATTTCTTATGATTACGAAGTAATTTTCAAAGTTATGATACAGACTTAAGCATCGCGTCGCCCATCCTCACCACGACTATTTCGCAGGGGATTGGCATAAGCATTACCTAGATTTCAAAGATGGTGACTAATTTCAATTAAACACGTGGCGGTAACATCAAGAACACGCGCGAAAAGAGAAAGTAAGACGCAATCCATTCCAAAGCAAAACATATGAAATTGTTTGACGAAGACAAAAAAACATGAAGTTTAGCGAAAATAGAGTTCGGAAAAATGGCAATTAGACAGCAGCAGTAGGGTCAGGAGTCGGGCCAGAGCCGGTGTTCTGGTCAGAGGTCGGTTCGGAAACAGGGTCGTCCGGCTTCTGGCCGCCTTCGACCTCCTGGTCCGTGCGGGAGGAATCCTCGAGCTGCTTCTGCTGGTCGGCAAGCTGCTGATCTAGGAGCTCTTGCTCTTCGCGCTCAGATCGCTCCTGGTCTTGCTCCTCGTCCTTCTTGCAGCTTTCCTCTGCCTCCGGCACATCGAGGAAGCTCAGGTCGAGGTTTGGGTACTTACCAGTAATCCCACCCCGGACCACACCCTCCACCTGCTCGGAGAGAGTCTACTAAGAGGTTAGACGAGCCCAAAAAAAGAGAGAAGAACTTTGCAGCAAAACAAATCAAGGTCGTGGAATACCTCATACGTATCGGCGAAGTACGGAGAAGCGATGAGCGAGCTGAAGTCCAAGCATTCGTCCATTTGCATAAGAGCAATTCGCTCCTCATACTTCTTAACCTCGGCCGTGTAATGATCGACTGTAAAATACAGCAGCAAATAAATTTATAAACCCGAAGGTATGTCGAACCCACAGGAATAGTGCAATGAAATTATCTCATGTACTGGACACAGTTTATCAATTCGCTGTTTGAGTGAACCAATTTTGAAAAGGGTTTTTGTTTTTAAAACAGAAAGTAACTTGGGAATAGAATTCGATAATAAAAAGCACAGATTCTAGGGAAATCAATCAATCCAATCCAACATGCATAAACAATCAATCCAAACCCAAAATAATTGTTAAGGTGGGAAATCTGATAAATTAGAATTAATTCCTTTGTTGGGCAATTAAAACCTAGACTGCTAGAAAGTGAATTTTACCTCTCGGTCTCAAGAACACAAACTAGTCAATCTCAATAAAGATACAGATTTGAAAAACCCTACAACTAATTCTTCTTTTTGAGATAGAAAACAGTTGCATCAAAATTCTATTTTCCTATTATTAATTATCTCCTCTCGGTCTCAAATTAATAACTATAAACCTAATCCAATTTTCATCGCTCGATCCTTCAATTGAAAATAGATTTTAAAAATCAAAACCATAGAATTTGAACCAATTAATTAGGATTTGGAATTAATCATTTTAACACATGCCAAAAAGGATGGAGAAAACCCTAGAACCTGTTAAGGGTTCTAGCCTGACATAATTGAAATAAACATTGCAATAAAAATAAATAAGCTTACTTGAATCATTAAAGAAATAGGAACCTTCAATGTCTTGAAAAGAACTCCAAAAGCTCAATTATTCTAAGTGCCATAAGGCATAAAAACAACATATTTTTCGTGCCTAAGAGTTCATATTTATAGAGGGGAAAAAGACCTAATTTGGGTATTGGGTAAAGATAGCAAAAACTGCCAAAACATGCCAAAAATAGCCTTCTCGGACATCTGTGTCGATCGACAGGCAGGCTGTCGATCGACACAACCTTCAAGATCAAAATCCGGGCTGAATTTGTGACGTTTCTGAAATTTTGGCCTCTGTTTCGATCGACACAATTCCTGTCGATCGACACAGAAATATCTGTCTGCGCAGTCTCACGGTTTTGGCCATAACTTTTGCTCCCAAACTCTGGTTGACCCGATTCCAGTTGCGTTGGAAATCTAATTCAAAGATCTTTCCATCCATGTGCTCCATTAGATCTGATTCCATCTATGGAAGAAGTCGTGACTGTTCCTTTGAACATCATCTGCTTTCGGTACGGGTTTTCAATGAATTTGGCCTAAAACCTGCAAAAACCACCCATCAAAGGCATAACACCCTCTAAAATAGACTCATGCATAGAAATAAGTAAAAACATAACATAAAGCACTTGAAACAATGGAGAAAAATATAGATAAGTGAGTATAAATATGAGCTTATCAAACCCCCCAAACTTGAATATTAGATTGTCCTCAATCGAAGAAAAGAAGAAAGAAATCTCAAGCAGTTGAAAGTGCAATGCCTCACAAGATTCATCAAAATCAAGGTTCATCCATCCACATCACACAAGCAATTGAAAGAGATAAGATATTTCATCAACTTCGGAAGACTCACGGAAAGTGTTTCGCTCATCACACAAGTGTTTGGGTTTCAAATGAAAGCACTCACAACATGTATGAAGAAATTTCTACCATAGGCTTGCAAAAGTTCTAAAATCTCCACTACTGATTTGTGCACACAATTCAAGAATCAAAAAGGACTTTGAAAGGGTTGTAATGAAGGCTTTTTGTGAAAGGTAGGAAAATATGGCCAAGTGACTAAACCAATTGAGTTCATGACTCTCAACAAATCCAACCACTATCTTCTCATCATCCACCAATCTCCTAAAAAATTTCAACACAAATCAAGGCTCATTTTTTCCTAGTCCTTTCATGCTCTAAAAATTTTATTTACTGATTTGAGCTTATAAGGACACAACTTTTTTTTTTCTAGAGCCCAACCTTCTTTTGTAAACCACTTTAAGAATTTCTCATCCACTTATAAAAATTACCCTTATTTCACCCAAATCCTATAGACAAGATATACATCACCTTTCTCATAGTACACTTTCATAGACAAAATAGAACTACAATGTTTCCTTATCTCATAGACCAAGAAAGAAAAACAACAGGCTCAAAAGGGCTAATCTAGGGATAAAAATACTACAAGGGACAGTGTTTGGGATAATTTGGCTAACAAAGATGGCCTAAGATCATTTTCTATCCTTGTGCACACTATGCAGTCTCAAAACAGAACAAAAGCAAGTTCTAGAGAAAGGAAAACATACATGCGAATCTCTCATGAACAAATAAAGGCTCAAAAACTCACTTGGGTTCAAAAATTCTTCCTTAGTTAATTTCAATCCACTCAAACATCATGCAAGTGTAAGTTTCAATTAGACCCTATCATGCGGTATTCTACATTTACGGGCAAATCAACCACAATTGAAATCAATTCAACTAATCAAAGATCAATTCCAAACATTGCATATAATGCTAGAGGGTTCAATTACTTAAAGATTTTCCTCACATACTATCTATATTTTTTTATTGACAAAAATTAAACACACCAAATTAAATAAAGCAAGTAAAAGTAAATAAAACAGGAAAGCGAATAAAGATAAAGGATAAAAGTTCAACTTCTTGTCCACATCCCCCCAAACTTATTTCGAACTCGGAGAGTAAGAAAAAGTTTGAAAATCAGACAAGAAGAAGAACGGTACCTGACTGTCGATCTCAGACATCGGCTTTTTATCCACCGGAGGCTGCAAAATGCGAAAGATAGAATTTGGTGGCTGTTGGCACTCTGTGTCGATCGACAGGGGCCATGTCGATCGACACAGAGCCTTCTTGTCGACCCAAGGGTTGGCTCGAAGTGCTCTGTCGATCCACCTCTGTGTCGATCAACACCCTGTGTGTCGATCGAAACAGAGCTCTGAAATTTTTTTTATTTTTTTTCAAAATAAACAACAAAAGAAAATTTAGAGAAACAAATTGAAATAAAGCAAGTAACAATGGGTTACCTCCCATTCAGTGCCTTAGTTATTGTCGTGGCTCGACGATAGGGATCCTTCACCAAGGAGGTCGGGTCCAGACTCGCCGCCCCCTTGCATCGATCATGTAGACCATCCGATCACGAATAACAGTGGTGAGCTCGAAAGAGGATGGTGTAATTGGCAATTTTGCCATCCCATTTTCGCGCTCCCATTCGATCTCGGCGGCTTCTTCTTCTTCCTCAATGGTGGTGGAGATGTTATTGCAATCAACTTCCTTTTGGCTTTGATCAATCACAAAGGTGATTGTCTCGTCATTCCCTCGGAGTGTAATCTCTCCACCTTGGCAGTCTATCAGTGCACCACTTGTTTTCTGAAACTCTCTTCCAAGGATCATTGGCATTCCATGTTGTTCCTTCATATCCAAAACAACAAAATCAGCAGGAAAAATTAAATGCCCAACATGAATTAAAACATCTTCAACTACCCCCCTTGGTCGAGAAATTGAGCGATCAACCATCTGAAGAGTGATTGAGGTTGGCCTCATCTCGCCTATCTGCAGCTTTTGGAAGACTGAAAATGGCATCAAGTTGATGCTGGCTCCTGTGTCACAAAGGGCATTCCTAAACCTCTTCCCCCCAATCTCTATCGGTATAGAGAAGCATCCCGGATCGGACCTCTTGGTTGGAACCTGTTTCTACAAAAGAAGACTACACTGCTCATGAATTGAAATAGTTTGATCTTCGATTACCGGCTTTTTTTCGCTCATCAACTTCCTCAAGAACTTCATGTAGCCGGGAATCTCGCGGAGAGCCTCGATCAAGGGAATGTTGATGTTGACCTTCTTGAGATTCTCCACAAATCGAGCAAACTTTGAATCTTCCTTCTTCTTTGCAAATCTTTGGGGAAAGGGCATCGGAGGAATTGGATCACCTTTCTTCTTTGAATTTTCAGTTCCATGTGGCACCTGTGTTATCTGCCTGTCGACTGCCTCTGTCTGTCCTGCCTGTCGATCGACAGGGGGAGTGTCGATCGACACGGCTGCATCCCCCCTGTCGGTCGATTTGCTGCCCTGTCGACCTCTACTGCTCTCTTCGGCCTCTGTGTCGGTCGAAACAGAGGTATCTTCTGCAGGAAACTCCTCTCCTTCAGCCCCAAAATCATCCTTGGACATGCTAGGACCCTCGTACCTCGTACCGGACCTCAAGAAAATGGCATTGACTTGTTTGGCCTTCTCAGGATTGACTTCTGTGGTGCTGGGGAGCTGGCCTGGCTTGTGTTGATTGCTCATAGCAGTGGAAATCTGACTGAACTGTGCATCGAGCATCTGAAGGTGCTTCGTCATATGCTGCATGTGAGTGGACATGTTATTCACCTCAGTTTCCACCTTGCCAAACCTATTGTCGGAGCTTTTGATGAACTTTTCAAGTGTCTCCTCCAGCACAGACTTCTTCTTCTCCACAATCTCTCCCCCGGCTCCAACACTGAACCCCGGTGGAGGATTCTCAGCTGCATAAGGGTTAGAATAAGAAAAACCAGGATGGTTCTTAGCACTGTAACTGTACCCTTGATTGTTGGCTCGGTAGTTATTGTAACCTCCATTGGCGTAGTTCACTTCAGCAGTATTGGAGGTGCTCGAACTGCTTCCTTGGTAGATGTAGTCGGCCTCTACAGGAACGATGGCCATATTGGGATCTAAAATAGCTGCTACCGAAGCTCTACGGCCTCCAACTGTTTGAACTCTTCTCGGAGCTTCTTCACTTCTGCCACCACATCAACTTCCGGAGTAGTGGTCTATGCTTTGACTGCTTTCTGCCTTTCAGTAGGCCATTGATGGCTGTTGAGGGCCATGTCTGCAAGAAGTTGCATCCCCTCTTCTCCACTTTTCTTCATGAGAAGTCCTCCAGCTGAAGCATCAACCAATTCTTTTAAGTGAGGGGTTAATCCTTCATAAAAATGGCATACCTGCATCTCAAGATCAATCCCATGGCCGGGGCACATCCTCAACAGCTCTTTGTATCTCTTCCAAGCTTCATAGAGGGTCTCATCGTATTTCTGGTTGAAGTGAGTGATGTCGGACTTCCTCTTCATGATGACACTGGGCGGGAAGAAGTTGGTGAGGAACTCTGCTCGGAGTTGTGCCCATGTGGCAATTCTGCTCTTATCCAAACCAGCAAACCAGGATCGGGCCTCATCCCTGAGAGAAAAAGAAAATAACTGCATCCGAATGGTGTCTTGAGGCACTCCGTTCTGCTTGATTGTGTCGCACACCTCGATGAACTGACTGAGGTGGTCGTACGGGTCCTCTATGGCCTTCCCTGCATACTGGTTCTACTGGACCATCTGAATCAGGCTTGTCTTCAGCTCAAAGTTGTTGGCATCAATGCCAACCTGGAATCCCGGCTCCTCTCTCTGTGGCAGGAAGCGATCAAGTATGGATCTTTGGGGCACCACAATTCTCCTTTCATGGTTTCCTTCATTGGCCAGGGTTGCCAGTCTGACAGCCTGCTCTGCTTGAACTGCTTGTGCTACTTGAAGTTGCTCCCTGAGTTGTCGGACCTCATTCATGAATTGTCTTTGTTCCTCAGGAGTCATGTTTTGGAGTGGTGCTTCTGGTGGTTGCTCCATCTCAGGCTCTTTTTCCTTGCTCTTTCCTTTACTTTTGTTTCTCCTACAGGTAGCTTCAATTTCTGAATCGAAGGCTTCAAGATTCTTCCCCCGAGCTCTTGTGTTCATGCACCTAAAGAGAAAACAGAAAACTGGGAATCAGTCTCTGTGTCGACCGACAAGGAGGCTGTCGATCGACACGGATGTTGCCTCTGTGTCGATTGATAGAGGCTCTGTCGATCGAAACAGAAGCGAAAATTTCACACACATGCACGCGAACAGAAATTAAAAACTCAATCCAGAAAATATCAAAACAATCCAATAACAAGATAAAATCTGACTATCCCCGGCAACGGCGCCAATTTGATCGACTGTAAAATACAGCAGCAAATAAATTTATAAACCCGAAGGTATGTCGAACCCACATGAATAGTGCAATGAAATTATCTCATGTACAGGACACAGTTTATCAATTCGCTGTTTGAGTGAACCAATTTTGAAAAGGGTTTTTGTTTTTAAAACAGAAAGTAACTTGGGAATAGAATTCGATAATAAAAAGCACAGATGCTAGGGAAATCAACCAATCCAATCCAACATGCATAAACAATCAATCCAAACCCAAAATAATTGTTAAGGTGGGAAATCTGATAAATTGGAATTAATTCATTTGTTGGGCAATTAAAACCTAGACTGCTAGAAAGTGAATTTTACCTCTCGGTCTCAAGAACACAAACTAGTCAATTTCAATAAAGATACAGATTTGAAAAACCCTACAACTAATTCTTCTTTTTGAGATAGAAAACAGTTGCATCAAAATTCTATATTCCTATTATTAATTATCTCCTCTCGGTCTCAAATTAATAACTATAAACCTAATCCAATTTTCATCTCTCGATCCTTCAATTGAAAATAGATTTTAAAAATCAAAACCATAGAATTTGAACCAATTAATTAGGGTTTGGAATTAATCGAATTAACACATGCCAAAAAGGATGGAGAAAACCCTAGAACCTGTTAAGGGTTCTAGCCTAACATAATTGAAATAAACATTGCAATAAAAATAAATAAGCTTACTTGAATCATTAAAGAAATAGGAACCTTCAATGTCTTGAAAAGAACTCCAAAAGCTCAATTATTCTAAGTGCAATAAGGCATAAAAACAACATATTTTTCGTGCCTAAGAGTTCATATTTATAGAGGGGGAAAAAGACCTAATTTGGGTATTGGGTAAAAATAGCAAAAACTGCCAAAACAGGCCAAAAATATCCTTCTCGGACATCTGTGTCGATCGACAGGCAGGCTGTCGATCGACACAACCTTCAAGATCGAAATCCCCTCTGTTTCGATCGACACAATTCCTGTCGATCGACACAGAAATATCTATCTGCGCAGTCTCACGGTTTTGGCCATAACTTTTGCTCCCGAACTCTGATTGACCCGATTCCAGTTGCGTTGGAAAGCTAATTAAAGATCTTTCTAACCATGTGCTCCATTAGCTCAGATTCCATCTGTGGAAGAAGTCGTGACTGTTCCTTTGAACATTATCTGCTTTCGGTACGGGTTTTCAATGAATTTGGCCTAAAACCTGCAAAAATCACCCATCAAAGGCATAACACCCTCTAAAATAGACTCATGCATAGAAATAAGTAAAAACATAGCATAAAACACTTGAAACAATGGAGAAAAATATAGATAAGTGAGTATAAATATGAGCTTATCATGTAACTCTCATGCTGAGTTTTGAGCCGGGCATCGAGCGAGAGGAGTTAATCGTTCCTCACTTTCAAGTCCTGGAGCAGCTTGGTGGCATCCGCCTGCGCCTCCGTGGCCTTCCTCCACCATACGTCGATCTCCTCCTGGGCAGCCTCGACCTCCTTCTGAGCTGCTTCCGCCCTTGCCTCCACAGCAGCAACTCGCTCCTCCGCCGTGTCGAGCTTCTCGTTCAAGGAATCCACGTACTTCTTTGAGGAGTCGGACTCCTTGCGAAGTTGATAGATCTCCTCGGCACATTTCTCCCCAAAAACGGTGAGCTCGCGATGAATACTATCGAGCTCCATTTGTGCCTGCGGCAAAAGAGCAGATCAGAAACAATGAACCCTAGAAAGGGGAAATTCGAGGTCGTACCTGTAGCTGGCAGAGTTCGTAGCACTCCAGACGCGCGAGGGCAGTCCCCGCCTGGGCCATGGAGGATGGATTCAGCTGGAGATGGCGCGCGCGGACCAGAAAGGGATCCACGAGCGAGTCAGGGGGTGCTGCAGCAGTCACAACGGCCCTGCTAGCATCCTTCCGATACGACTCGCGCTCCCAAGAGCGGTGGCGCCTGCGGCATTTGAGCTGCTCGGGCTCCTTGTCCTTGCTCCTCCCCTATTGTCGGCCCGCTGCGAGGCGTCCTTGCGGGTCGATGGGTGGGGGGACTCGGTCCTCATTTCATCGGGAGCCCTAAAGGAAGGCGGAGGGAATGGAGGAGGCGGAGGCAGATCCGGACATTCGGGCTCCACGTTCGGGCACTTGGGAGGATTCCCAGATCGGTGGCGGGCCTCCTCCTCATCTCACGCCCTTTTTTTCTCCCGGAGGGCCCTGGCCACCTGCTCCGGAGGGACTTGGGGGCGTCGCTGGGTCATCTCTTTGGGCAGCTCAGTCAGTATCCCCTGTCGACTGAGCTGAGTGGTTGCGGTAACGAATCGGCCGTCCTGGACTATCGGCCACTCCCCGTCACCGATAGTAATGTCGTAGGCTCTATCCACACGAGCTTGCTCCTCGAGCGTGTGCTCTGTGCGTGGTTGATCTGCAGAAGCAAAACAAGAAAGTATGTTAGTGAGACCGAGAGGAACCGCCGTGATAAGAAGAAGATCAGAAACCCACGGATCAGCACCCTGCCATGCCTAAGGAACTCGGGCCTCTCCTCATTCAGTTTGAGGTAAAAATAGGTGGTCCACCACACGGGCGAGTTCAACGGAGGCTTCTTAATCAAGGTCGACCTCCCCATAGACTACCGGGTGAAGTAATAGTAGTGCTTGTCAGCACACTGGTTGAAGCGGTACATGTAGTGCCACTCTCGAACTGTCGGAAACCCTAGTCCCAGGTCCATCCACATCAGGAGAACGCCAACTAGGTGGCACCAGCAGTTCGGGGTGAGCTGGAATGGAGAGAGATTGTAGGAGGCCAGCACCTCCGAAAAGAGGGGTGGATGGGCAGCCCGACCCCGTTGTCCATCGTTGCTGTGTAGAAAGCCACGCAGTTGGCAGGGGGGTCGAAGCAACGGTTCTCCGTCCTCGGGATGTGGTATCTCACGTCCTTGACAGGAATGACCTCTGCCAGGGCCGACATGGTTTCCCGGGTAACCGTCGACACGGCACCCAGCACCCTGTGAGTCCGCCAGTCCGCCGGGAGGACGTAATCCCCAGCCAACTCGGGTTCCGCAACCACACCTTCAGGCTCCGCGGCCGCGCCCTCAGCGGTCCGACCAGACCCACTGGCCT
>JAPKLW010001289.1:77696-106313 GCA_026898455.1 Plectranthus barbatus
AACAAAGTTCTAAGGGCTCCATTTTCTCGTGAAATCGAACCTCAACAATAATAAAAGATTTTCATAGACAACGAATTGGGTAAGGAAATTTGGTAGACACAAATTTAGTTTAATTTCCACTATAAAATGAAAGAACCAACTCATGCAATGAAGACATGAATTTGTTTTACAATATTACTATGAATTATGATATAAGCATAATAATAATAATAATAATAATAATCATTTCTTTCATCACCTGTATTGTTTTCTCTATAATATTATAAAAAGTTATTAGCGCGATTCAAGTTAGGTATACTAAAATAGTAATTTGTAAATTAAACTTATGAGATTGTTGTTAATATAAGAATAATATGCCGAGAATTATGTAAATATGTTTGATCTTGATTAACATTAACCACTATTATATTGATATGATTTTTGTAAGTGTACGGTCGTGTGTAGCAGATTAATTCACTTGAGAGTAAACGTGGGCCAACTGGTCGGCTTATTTATTTTTTTGGTAGCAAATCCTTGTAGGTAGAAAATCTAAACCCTAAACTTAAATGGGTGGAAAAAAGAGGCCTAACTGTAAACAACATTTACGGTTTTACTACAAAGAAGTGAAACCGTATTCGTTGTTTACGGTTTTACTAAAACCTAATTTTTGGTTTAATTAAGTGGCTACTAAATAATAACATTTATTTATTTAAAAAAAAACAAAAAAAGAAACCGTAAACGTTATTTACGGTTTCATGAAAATTAAAAAAAAAAATAAAAAATAAAACCGTAAACAACGTTTACGGTTTCATTATTAATAAAAATCAAGTTTTGAAGTCAGTGGGACTTGAACCCACGATCAACGATAAAAAAATCAGACGCCTTATCCGTTAGGCCACGGGTACTTATTGTTCAATCATGGTTTAAATCTTAAATAAATAAACAATATTGTTTATATTAAAAAAAAAAAAAAAAAACCACCACCCCAGAAAAAACGAATCCCCCCTCCCTCCCCTGCCCACTACCGACGCACCCTTCTTCTCCCTTCTTCCAACGCCGCCGACGACGCCGCCGCACATCCCGTCGACCACCGCCCCCTGCCGTCTCCCTGCACCGCTTCCCGATCCCCTTTCTCTCTCTCCACTGCCCATCGCCGTCAACCACCGCCCCCTGCCGTCTGCTGCGCCGCCGTCTACCACCGCCCCTGCCGTCTGCTGACTTGTGCCGCCGTCGACCACCCTTCCCTGCGGCGGGCTGCACCGGGCCGATCCCCTTTTTCTCCGCTTGCTGCCGTCGTTGCCGCCGCGCACGCCGCCACCATCCAGCCTCCCCGAATTCGCAGCAAGCAGCCTCTCCCTCGGCAATTCTCCACCTTCCCCACCATCTCGTGTAAGTTTTCTGCAGCTCTCCGGTTAATTAGATTGTATTTTGTTAATGAATCGGTCTCTTGGCAAATTCGAATTTATTTATGAAATTACTACTTATATTGTGTTATGCAAAAACAGAGAATATGAAATTAGAGATTATGTTGTGTGCTTGTGCAAAAATGAAATAAAATGATTATGTTGTGTGATTATGTTGTGTGATAATGAATTGGTCTCTTGTTGTGTGCTTATGTTGTGTGATTATGTTGGACAATATAAATGTCATTCTGGTTTTGAAAATAATTTTTTATAAAATGTAGGGAATGACATCATCATCATCTTCTCAAGCTTTTGTTAATCAAGGCCCAATAAAACCTGATTTATTGTATTTTCAAGGTAAACACCGTTCATGTGGTGTTTTTACCAATAAGGAAGATGCTATAGCTCCCATAGGGTGTAGGAGGGCGGATAGTAGCTTTTGGATATATTTGGCTAATTTTGTGTTACAATGTCCTTATACTATGCATCATATAGAACAAATGGGTTTTGATAGAGTGCTCCGGTTAGGAAATATTGTCCTAGACCGGAGTTTAGTTCAGAGTTTAATTGAAAGGTGGCGTCCTTAGACGAGCACGTTTCATTTTAGTTTTGGAGAGGCTACTATCACTCTACAGGATGTAGAGTGCCTTTTAGGAATAAGAACCGAAGGAAATGCTGTGACAGGGAGCGAAGAAGCTCCAGAGGGGGGATGGGGTCCGTATATTGAAAATCATTTAGGCATCCGGGAAGTTAGTCAAAATAGAATACTCTTTAGAGATCTTGATAATTTTCTTGGCTTAAATGAAGCACAACTTCAATTAATTGATAATTGGCCTTTGAAGCGTGCCCAGGTTGTAGTTAGTTTTATTTTAGGTGGGTTGTTGTTCCCAGATAAAAATGGGAACTGTATTTATTGTCACTTAGTTCGCGCATTAATTGAAGATAAAACATTCGAACTAAGTTGGGGTAGCGCTTGTTTGGCGGTTCTTTATAAAAATCTAAGCAAAGCAGCGATGTATCCGCTACCGAGTACCGTTGGCGGTTGCTTAGTACTCTTGCAGGTAATTAGTAAAATTATTTAACTTATTTTACGAATGTAATTTATTTTAATATGTATTAATTGTTATGTATTTCTATTTATCAAGATTTGGGCATGGCAAAGATGTTTGCCTGTGCAGCCTCGGCCAATCACTCCTTATGCGGAGTTGCCCGCGTTGCATCCACATGGTTACCAATAAATATCTCATTTTTTAAAGAGTTGATCACTTAATTTTTTTAATTACTTACCCTGAAATTCTTATTTGAAATTGCAGATGGTCGGGCCGTAAAGATCACACAAATGTGGCTAGGCATAACCTGGAATCCTACAGACAGCAGTTGGCCCTCATGTCCGAGGATCAGGTATATTTAGTTACTTATAGTTATTTAATTATAGTTATTTATTTTGTAATTCTTAACTTTAAATTTTTGGACTGTAGTTTTTATTTTTTCCATATGAGGACCAAAACTAGTATATCTGGTCCGATCAGACTCCTTGGACCTGCACCACCTTTCTGGTATGTTTTGAGGCGGTCGCGAGTTACCAGCCGGAGCGTGTCAAGCGACAATTTGGTCGCATTCAGGACATACCAGATTCCGGGTTGTTGCTCTGTGATAGTGAGGATGTCAAGAAATATGCCAATTGGAAGAGAACCGGACATACGAACAAAGATTGGGAGTTTCATCATTCTATCCCGGTGGAGATCTAGGATGATAGAAACAACCTACAAAATGTTCACCTCGGAGAAAACCCCTTGGTTCCCGGAGCACCCACAGTCTCACCAAATTACCTGGAATGGTTCGACCTAAGAACCGTTAAGTTTATAGAGAATCCGGCACATCGGCGGCCCAAGCCTGACGATGGATTCAGATCACAGGGTGATCGGCTACGATTAGTGGTTAGTTTTAATTTAATCCTTTTTATATTTTTGTATTTTAAATATAAGCATAATACACAACTTGTTATAATTATTTCAGCTTAATCGGCTGGGTGACATAGACCATATGTTGGATGCTTCTCTTTCACACTATGGTACTATGTCTGCTCTTTCGAATGAACAAATGCCCATGCTTCTCGAAAACTTCAGAAATATGAAGCTTGAGGTCGCCCAATCATTCGACTTATCCGGTGATGTGATGCAATCAGCTATCCAT
This sequence comes from Plectranthus barbatus, assembly GCA_026898455.1. Classification (NCBI taxonomy): domain Eukaryota; kingdom Viridiplantae; phylum Streptophyta; class Magnoliopsida; order Lamiales; family Lamiaceae; genus Plectranthus; species Plectranthus barbatus. The sequence continues at coordinate 81,272 of JAPKLW010001289.1, forward strand.
CCTTCACAATCAATTGTCAATGAGGATCCGGGCGCAGATGGTCGTCAATTTGGGGTAGTGCACCGGGTTGTCAATGAAATATAATTCAATTATAATGAAATTACTTGAAATATAATCATAAGTATGATCTATAGTTCAATTATAATGAAATTACTTGAAATATAATCATAAGTATGATCTATAGTTCAATTATAATCATAACTATGATCTATAGTTCAATTATAATCATATTACTTGAAATATAATCATAACTATGATCTATAGTTCAATTATAATCATATTACTTGAAATATAATCATAACTATGATCTATAGTTCAATTATAATAATATTACTTGAAATATAATCATAACTATGATCTATCGTTCAATTATAATCATATTACTTGAAATATAATCATAACTATGATCTATAGTTCAATTATAATGGAATTACTTGAATTATAATGGAATTACTTGAAATATAATCATAATTATGAATTATAGTTCAATTATAATCATATTAATCAAAAAATAAAATAAATAATATAACAAATACTAAAGAATGAATCTGATTGGCTGGGATTGGATCACTAGGATCAAGCATAAACTGTTTACGGTTTTGGTTTTTTGTATTTTTTTTTTTTTTGACGTCAGGTTTTTTTTGGGCTGCTTTGTGGATTGATAATGGGCCAATAAATTATAATATTTCCTAAATTAATATGGGCCAATTACAGTTTTTTTTGGGCCAATTACGTTTTTTTTACCCCAATAATATGTAATATTTTCTAAATTAATCATTTTCCTAAAATAATTAATAATAATGATTATGATTAAAAAATCCAGCGTTGTATCAGTTTTTTTTTTTTCTCAAATTAAAAAAGAAAGATACATGAAAACACATGAAATTATATATATGAAACACATGAAATTTTATATCACATTTAATTCATAAGAAAACATACAATAAAATGAAAACATACAAGCATACAAACATATTATAACATTTAAATCTAGTCTTCATCTTCGTCTTCGTCTTGGTCATCTTCATCATTGGTATCACGCTCTCCGTGAGCATTGTAAATTGAACCAATTGGGAATCTATCCGAACGTGGATGAGACCAGGGACATTTTCTAGTTATATGTTCATCACTATTGCATCGTTTGCAGCTCATTTGGGTAGTGGTGCGCTTACGATTTTGATGATCCATTGACATTCGAGCGCGCTGCGTTCGACGCCTGCCCCTGACATTGTGATGAACAAGTCTTGTATGATTCGGCTGTAGTCTCCATCCCACAGATATCAACTCTGTGTTATCTGTGACAGATCGAAATTCTCCACTGTATTGCTGCATCCATGCTGACCGCGTGTAGAACGATTCTACTAGATCAGTGGGGTTCTCCCGCCTTTGAAGACAAACTGCAATGGCATGCGAGCACGGAAAATGGTTTGCTTGCCACTCACCACACTCACATGTTCTGTCACGGTATGAGAGCTCAAACGTAGCTACCCCTTGGCCTCTCACATCTGCTGTAACCGTGTAGCCCTGATTTGCGGCACTCGTGGGGACAACAATATGCCTTGCAGCCTCAACTCTACTCTTCATAAATTTGGTATGATGATGGGTGGCAAGGAAGGTATCGCATTGTTCGATCTCACCAAGAGCATTACCAAAGATGGATGTCGTCTTTAAAAGAGTAGAATCGACTAATGCTCTAATAGGCAGAAATCGTGTACCTTTCAGAGTATTATTGTGACTCTCAGATACATTAGTCGTTGCATTGCCATAGCGACGACCTCCATCGCGGTAAAGAGTCCACTTATGCTCCGGAATTCGCCTAAGCCATTCACAAGCACCAGGACTCAGGTTCTGCATCTCCCTCCAAGCCTTCTGGTACTGAGACCTGGACTTTGATGAACCAATCTGATAGCAAACCCCTTTGATACCCTGCACAAGAAATTTATCCATCAAATTTGTGCAAATATGACGAAGGCAGTACCGATGCCATCCGGCTCCATGAAATCGCTGGGAATGTGTTCGCCAAGCTGCAAGGAGACCGGCATTGCGATCAGATATCATACACACAAGCCGGTCTCCAAGAACATTAAGGCGGAGGTGCTTTAGAAACCAAGTCCAGCTGTGGGTGGTCTCGTCATCCACAAGGGCATATGCCAATGGCAATATGCGGTTGTTCGCAGTCTTTGTAACTGCTACGACCAACTTGCCCTTGTATGTGCCTCGCAGGTGTGTACCATCCACCATGATGACCGAAAATGTGTGCTGAAAAGCCTGCACACAAGCACCGAAGGACCAAAACAAATATCTCAACGTCCGGCGCGGCTCATTCTTCTCGCCTTTTTCGAATTTCCAGACCACCCGCGTATTTGGATTCCGTCGAATCACAGCGTCCATGTGGTTGGGCAATTCATTGATGTTGGACTCCCAATCACCGTACATGTACTCCAGAGCTCTTCTCCGTCCGTGCCAAGCCTTCTTGTAACTCACGGTGACATTGTACTTTTCACGGATAATCACCTTGATGCTCTTCACCTTAAACTCCAGATCTTGTTGAAGGTGGCACCGGATCAAGTGGGATATCATTTCAGACGTGATATTCCGCCCTTGCTGCCTCGAGCTACTTCCGGAGCAATTGTGTCTATCCACCCAGTGAGTAAGTATCCAACCACCAGCAGCAACCGAAGGGATGGCCCGAGCTCTCCATTGGCACAGAACACTTTGTTGAGATGAACTTGCCAAATTCGAACTGTGAATGGTGTCGCAGTAAACATCCCATAATTTTTTATTCGACTTTTTCAGCCGGTATGCGACGCCCCTACTAGCAGAACAAAGAGTGACAGCCTGCTTCACGTCATCCTTTGAGGTAAAACATAAGCCGGCTGCAATCTCGTTCGGATCACCACTCCACATATTCGGCATACCAAAAAAATTATCATCATCAGTAGGATCAGCATAATTACCAATGTCTGTGTAGACATACCTCCCTCTCGACCCCTCAGCTACGAATGCGTCACGCTCTTCAATTTCAGAGTCTGGGTCAGGAATTGATTCCATTTCGTCCTCCTCGTCGGTAGAGAAGCTTTCATCACCACTGGGATCACTTCCAATCTCCGCAGCATCGAGCTCATCATTTTCATCGTCCCCACCATGGAGCGTTTCATTTCCACCGTCGTCATCAGCATGGAGCATATAATTTCCATAATCCACAGCATGAAGCGTAATATTTATAGCCGGACGAAAATGACTATATTTGTATAATGCTGCCATACCTCTCTCGTCACAAAGATCAAAAGCACCCCACTGCGGCTTTGAGATAAACTGTAACATTAGTTGGAGCTCCCACATTGAATTGTTCCAACCAGTTGCTTCAAATATTTTTTCTTTCAACTCCGAGAGATCCAACGATTCTTCATTTATCACCAAGACAAAATCGGGTTCTTGAACGATAGTGCTCTGCCATAAAAAATATATTTCAAAAGGCAGCATTTTGGGTGAGGATTGAAGGATGAAATATGGTGCAGATTCGTCGGAAGAATGGGCAAAAATATGAATATGGATATGGTGAGCTTAAAATGAGTTGTGAGCTTCAAAATATGAACATGGTGAGCTTAAATTGAGTGAAGAAAGCTGTAAAATTATTGTCCATCATTATTGTACTAGCATGGCAGCAAAAGATGGCAGAAAACGTGGGAAGAATGGGCAATGAAACCGTGAATAGTATTTACGGATTTAATATTTTTAGTATTTTTTTTATAAAAAAATTCTTAAAACCGTAAACACTATTTACGGTTTTATTTGTTTTTTTTTTTTTTTGAAACTTCGATTTTTGTAAACCGTTGAAATGGAATTTTTTAGATTTTTTTAAAAAATATTTTTAAAACCGTAAACACTGTTTACGGTTTTATGTTTTTTTTTTTTAATTTTATTTTATAAAATCGTAAACATTGTTTACGGTTTCATCAAATTATTTATTTATTTTTTTTAATCCTGCGACGTTTTTAGTTTAGGTTTAGTAAATGAACCCTAATTTTATATCTTCATAAAACCGTAAATAGTGTTTACGGTTTTAGTGAAACCGTAAACACTATTTACGGTTACACTACTTTTTTCCACCCTCCTTCATTTCACGTCTAGTGTTTCTACCTGTCTAGGGTTTCTACCTATTAGGGTTTGACCCCCATCCAAGAAATCACCCCCAACTGGTCATGCAATCAAATTAACCTTAAACATGGAATTAAATCTCTATTTAAATGGAATTAGTAACTAAATTAACCTTAAACATGTGGTTGTATCTAGGGGTGACAAATCGTGCGGATCGGATCGTTATCATGTCGATTCGTTAATTATCCGATTTATTAAGACTAAATCCTTATTCGATATGAAAAGAAAATGTTAAATTCAAATCCGATTAGTTAGGCTCAAATCCGAATTTTTAAGGGTTAGTTAAGAGAATCACTAAGGCCTCACAGATGGGAGTTAGGGTTGGCGAGGCCTATTATACTCAACGAGCTTCATTCCTTGTGCCTATAAAATGGAGGTGCTAATCCATTTACGAACTACACCTCCTCAATTATTATTATTATTATTATTATTATTATTATTATTACAATAAGAACAATTACATAATGCCATTTTATATGTTTTCAACCACCACCAAATAATTAATTCATAATTCCCTCCCCGAGGAGGTTACACATGTACAAAACTCAGTGCAATGGAGATGATCTGAAAATACTCAACTCTTTTAAAGGCAAAAGAAAGGAAGAGAATCAAGCAATTCAATTGACAAGAAAAAAGACATGATGATCGTTCAAAAATCAAAACACGAAGTAGTTTTTTATGAATCAAATTAAACGATGCATTTGCGAGTCGGATCGAGCAGTTGGCCGACGAAGAGCAGCTCCCCGCTCGTATCCTCTCCGATGACGAACACAAAGGGATGCTCAGCCACAAACTCCATTGGCGGAGGCTTCCTCATCTGCCCCCTAGCACACCCCACGAACACCTGCGCCGCCGTAACAGCTGCAGCTTCTGTGCCCAGCTCGTTCACCTCGATGAACGCCTTTTGCAATATTGTCGAAACACACAGAAGGTCGCCATCATCCCCATTTTCGACCATCTCTGAAAGACCACCGGGTTCGAAAAGATCCACCACTCCAAGTCCCTTCATAACTTCAGTAGCCTCAAACTCGAAAGCTATCTTAAACAGAGGCACGCGGAAAGCAGAGAGCCCCACCATCCTTGTAGGGAGGTGGCGGTTGATGAAGTCCGGCTCGGAGCAGATCTTCTCCAGCAGAGAAGGCAGGCCGTCTCTGGCGTCTGGGAGATACATGTACATTGAAAAACTACGCGTATTATCGGAGCCACATCTGTACGGCATTCTCAATACCTTAAAACCATCGAATGCAACAACAAACTGCTTTAACCGGCTGGTCATGAAGGGTGCAAGAACGGAGCTTCTAAGCGATAGAATTTGTGTTCTTTAGTTCGAGAAGCATCGAATTCTTGAACCCAATCTCCTTTGAAGTAGACTGCGTTGGCCAAGATCAGCCTAGTGAGGCTGTTCACTGCACCGTGTGAGATTATTTGTTTGATTTGATGAGGCCTTTTGTTTGCTTTTCTGCCCACTCATTCACTTGCGCTACTGCCTTTCCACCCTTTTCATATACCAACAAACAAACAAGCCCTTCAATTATGATTTTTCAAAATAAATTATATATATTATACAATAAGAACAAGAACTAACTTAATTAGTTTACATTTTATAATGGAGAGATTATTTGAATATTCAAGAAATCATTAAATACTATAAATTAAAACACAATAGACTTCACAAAATAAATGCAAAATACATTTAAAATATTTAAAAAAATATATATATATATATATATATACGAAGAAAATTCATGGAAAAAAAAAACGAGAAGCATTGAACAATGAAGAAAAATAGAAAATAACCTGATTCTGGAAATCAACATATTCAGCAGCTGCATTATAAGAATTCTCCACAATATCAAGAAATTCTGGCTTCAGAGTAACGCTCCGGTCGACCCAAAGACCGTTTCCGGTCGACAGAAGGGGCCCGCCGGAAGGGCTGCCGTCGGCGAGCACTGTTTTCACAATCCGTGAAAAGAGAGAGTTGAGCTGTTCCACACTCTCCGAGTTCAGATAACTCAGAAGCTGGGCACGGTTCCGGCCGGACGACCCGGCGGCAGTCATGGCCAGTAAAGTATGAATTGAGAGCGGCGAGATTACTAGATTTTTAGCCTCACCGTGCGTGGAGATAACGCGCCGCGCTAGTGCGAGGTCTGCGTCGGATTGCTGCTTCATCGCCGCCGGTTTGTTTGAATGAAACCTTTTGGTAATATTTAGATTAGTTTTCATCGAAATCAACCTTTTGAATGCCACCATTTTGGTGAGATTTTGGGATAAATGAATGGGAGAAATAGTGAATGAAAATTATGTTTTATAAATGAAAACAAGGAAGCTTGAAAAACAAGTTACATTCAACTCTTATTTCGAATTAAAATACGAATCAAATTATAAATAAGTTAAAAGATATTGATGTTCTAAGAATAGTAAATGATTATTAATAAACTAAACATAAACTAATTTCAATATATAAGAATTAATAAGTAAATAAATTTCACATAATAGGTAATAAAATTTAATTAACTGAAACTCATGTATTGAAATCAATAAAGAAATAAGTTATATGTAAACTTAAAATAACACTGGCAACGTGATTAACAGTGCCACAAATCTTATGCCTATGCCTAATTATTTCATAACTATTATATAATTTCACAAATTTGTTTATATTAGGTTTACATTTAATAAAATCTGAAAACATTTTAATTATTGAAAATACAATTAGAATTTAGAATATAAAAAAAAACTATTAATTCTAATATCACTTTAATGGGTAAATATAATAAAACATAATTATAATTTCAAATATCTTGCGTGCAAAACTTAATAATTTATTGTTACAAGAAGCGATTTATAAGATGTGCAATTAAATAATACAGGCAAAATAAATAAATATGAGTTTTGATCTCTAATTTTATTAAATTATACTTAATATATAATCATATTACATATTCATAGAATATAAAATTAATAAATAAATATTAAGTACTAATAAATAATAACAGAATTTTCATAGATAACGAATAGGGCAAGGAAATTTAGTAAACACAAATTGAAAGGGAGATTCCAGATTGAAAGGGTGAATGAAATTAAATTGAATTTTATGTTTTATAAATATTTAAATAATGATAGCGGAAACAAAAACAGGCAAGCTTGAAAAACAAGTTACATAAAATAATTAATAAAAAGAAAAAAAGCGAAAAGTTATTTTGGGAAAAAAAAATATCACCTTTTATCCATGAATTTTGAGTAATTAATTTCTGATTGAAAAGGAAAATATTTATATTAATATCCAAGATTAAGGATATATTTTGAGAATCTAGTAATTCTAAATGTAGTCATGTCTTTGTTAAATATAACTTTTAAAAAGAATTTAAACTATGATATACTATTACTATTTTATCTCGTAGCTCCTAACTTAAAATTTCTTCCAAAATTATATTTTTTGTTTTGCATGAATTTCTTCAAGGCAAGATTTTATTACTTAAACTAAATACCAAACAATGACAATGAATAGATTCTGGAAGCAGTTGATGAAGAGTGGATGCATTATCTGCGGAAAGAGCCTCTCAATAAACTCCTGCAAATTCCTTCTACGTGGTTGCCCAGTTTGGCTACATCCGGTTGGAGTGAAGTTTTAAAAATAAAAAAGAATTTTGGAAGTTTTGATGGGGCTCTATTAAAATTATAATTATATATTGTAAATTGAGTTTTTATTTTTTTAGATGAATTATGTTTAGCAAAAACGTAACTGCATTTAGAAGCACTTTCTAAAATTTATAGATATTTCATTATTTCTTCATATCCGCCTTCCATTTAGAATTGGATTCTTTCAAGATTTGTATCATCAATAGAATAGAATATGTTTTCTTTGATGCACTTGAATCCAACCTAGACTAGGTCCCTTGTGGACCTGAAGCAGCCTTCACGAGCTTTCAAATTTTAAAATTATTGGTCCCGAAAGTAATAAATAATAAAGGTTTAAAAGTAAGTTTGAGAAACTTAAGAATGCAAAAACTTAAAGTAAGCAAATAAAATGACACAGAATATTATAGTGGTTCGGACTTAATATCCTACTTCTACTCTTTCAAACTTAATCGAAAATCCACTAAGTTCCAAGTTACAAGTCTCCTTACAATCTATGATCAGCCCGTCGGAATTCTCCGTCCTCCGATCTGCTGACGTCACTCGACTAGGAACTCCTTGCAAGCTAGCACTTCTTCAGGTTGAAGTGAGGACGCATCCCGCAGCCTTCTTCCTGGATGGTTGGATGTTTCCTCGTTCTTCCTAGAACAAAGTTTGGTTGGCAGATGACCATGAGAATCTAAATCCCAGAGTAGGATAATGACTGCTATGAATATAACTTTATGAAAGTTATATTCACCAAATTATAGCTTCAGCTTTAAGCTTTATCTTCGTGCTTTCAACAAGCAGCACATAATGATTAACTTGAGTCGAAAAATTAAGTCTCGTGTTAAACACACGGAATATCTGAGAGCTTTGAGTAGAAAGATTAACAGAGCTTCTGCATAGCTTTTCACGTGATTCAGGTGTGTTCTTCAATCGAAATGTTAAACTATTTATAGGCAGCTTTGGTCGACACTTTAAATTCTATTTGTTAGACAAAGAATTCTAGTCGTTAGAGACATAGATTGATCCATCCAATCACAACCAATCTCCTTAGGTCTGCTTTGCTCTGAAAAAATTTGTCCTTGCATCGTACTTTCTACCTACTCTTATCAGACCAAACTTTAGTCCAAGAAATCCAAATATGGGACATCATCGTATTGACTTTTAATTAGCATTTACTCGCTTTTAAGTCTAACTTCAATTTACCTGTTATTTCTTGTGCTTTTGAAATAAAGACCTCCATACTGATATTATAAGATTATAATGGTTTTACAAATATTTGCATAATAATACTATTATCTATTTCTCTGACAATCATCTCGATTGTTTTTTTTATGATATTATAATACTTGACTAGTAAATATTAAGTAATAAATAATAAAAAGAGAATTTTCATAACAACGAATTTTCATAACCAAAGCCCACCGCCGCCGTAACAGCTGCAGCTTCAGTGCCCCGCTCGTTCACCTCGATGAACGCCTTGTGTAAAATTCCCGAAACAAACAGAAGCTTCCCAACATCACGATTTTCGACCATCTCTGAAAGACCACCGGGTTGGAAAAGATCCACCACTCCAAGTCCCTGCATAACTTGAGTAGCCTCAAACTCGAAAGCTATCTTAAACAGAGGTATGCAGAAATCAGAGAGATGCACCATCCTTGTAGGGAGGTGGCGGTTGATGAAGTCCGGCTCAGAGCAGATCTTCTCAAGCAGAGCAGGCAGGCCGACTCTGGCATCTGGGAGATATATGTACATTGAAAAACTACGCGTATCATCGCCTTGTCTGTACGGCAGCCTCAATACCTTAAAACCATCGAATGCATCAACATACTGCTCTAACCAGCTGGTCATGAAGGGTGCACGAACGGAGCTTTCGTCTAAGCGATAGAATTTGTGTTCTTTTGTTAGAAAAGCATCTGATATAATTTAGTGCCCGAGTTTAACACAATGGTGTCAAAGATACAGTAAAAAAAATGTTTGACACACGAAAGTCAAAGTATAAACTTTTAAAGAGTTTGACACAGCGGAAATAAATTTTTCACAGGTTTATTTTAATCATAAACCCAATGGTGCCTTATGGCAAAATAGCTTCACTACGAAAATAAATTTTCACAGCAAAAATAATATAGAATTTCTTCTTGGTTCACTCCCTTGAAGAAATTCTACAAAATAGTAAAACACAAAAGTTTGACACATGCAAAACAGATTATTTTAACACACGCGGAAGTTAAAGAGTTTGACACAGCGGAATTAATTGTTCGAAGGTTTATAAATCATAAACCCTCGAGAGCCACACGGCAAATAGTTTTCACTTTTCAAAACAAGGTTTTTACATGTGAAGAACAAAATACTAAACAAGATAGAAATTTTCCTAAGTTCACTCCTTAGAAAAATTCCTACGAAAACAATATAGAATTTCTTCTTGGTTCACTCCCTTGAAGAAATTCTACGAAACCATTGTTGGGAAATTATCCGGGACCAACAACAATCAAACCCAAAAACACACGATACAACCCAACTGCTCCTCCACCGTAGGATTCACTCTCCGGAGATGGATTCCACAACTTGATGAAGTCTTCGTGCGCTTGATGAATGATTGGTGAAACGATTCAGCCTAGAGCTCGTATGAATATGTGTCTAACCTCTAATCCATGCCTTCTCTAGTCTTTCTCGTCTCGTATTTATAGAACTTGGAGCACTCAAGCACTTCTTCCACTACTTGGTAATGGATCGTGTCTTCTTCCACGTCTTTACATGTTCATACAACAAAAAATGAACTCCACTAACTCACGTGGGGGTTAGATAAAGATGTAGAGGTGCTCCCTATTATTTAGGAACTAAAATAACAACCAATAATAATAATATAAACTATATAATAAATAAGATATAATTAATAGGTATAATATATACGAATCCTAATAAATAGGATCAATAAAAACGTCTTTAAACGGATAAAAATAAGTTTCCTAAAAAGTAGGAATTAGTTGCAACAAACATATTCGGAACTTTGACAATGAAGAGTCAAAGTTGTAAGCATATAAGGTTTGACACTAACCTATCAATGCGAGTAAGTTTGACAACCGTGTGTCAAACTTACATATTCGCATTTTCGTACTTGACAGCATCGAATTCATCTTCCCAAACTCCTTTGAAGTAGACTGCGTTGGCCAAGATAAGGCTAATGAGTTCTGTCTGTATATTGGGTGAGATTATTTGTTTGATGAGGCCTTTTGTTTGCTTTTCTGCCCACTCATTCACTTGCGCTATTGCCTTTCCACCCTGTTCGTAAAAGATAAATTATGATTTTTCAGAACAAATCATAACAAGCTTAGCTCTTAATTAAGACTTCAAACCCGTTTAAACGTCGAGTCAAACAAGTTTTTCAAGTTTTTCCGGCCGCCGGGGGTCGGCAGCCCCCAGCCCAAGGCTGCCTTCGCCCCTAGTTTCGAAATATTATTAAGAAAGAAACTAAAACCGCAATAGATATATTATCGAAATCCTTAAGCATCTTTCTTCACACGATTCAACATAAAAACAAGGAAAATTGCAAAATTCATGGAAAAATAAAAAGAAAGAAAAGACGAAACGCAATAAACAATGAGAGGAAAATAACCTGATTCTGGAAATCAACACACTCAGCAGCTGCATTATAAAAATTCTCCACAATATCTCGATATGCCGGCTTCAGATTTACGCTCTGATCCACCCAAAGCCCGTTTGCGGTAGACAAAAGGGGCCCGCCGCACGGGCTGCCGTCGGCGAGCACTGTTTTCACAGTTCGTGAAAAGAGCGAGTTGAGTTGTTCCACACTCTCCGAGTTGAGATAACTCAGAAGCTGGGCTAGGTTCCGGCCGGGCGACCCGGCGGCAGTCCAGCCAGTAAAGTGTGAATCGACAGCGGCGAGATTACAAGGTTTTTAGACTCTCCGTGAGTGGAGATAACGCGCCGCGATAGGGCGAGATCAGCGTCGGACTGCAGCTTAATCGTCGCCGGCAGGGAGGGTTTGTTTGAATGAAAGCATTTAGTAATATTAATAGTACTCCCTCCGTCCCATGCGAATTGTCATGTTTCTTTTCGGCACGAAAATTAAGAGTTGTGAGTGTAAAATGAGTTAGTGGGATTAATATTTTATTGTTGAGTGTGAAAAAATTACCATTTTTAGAAAGGTGACAATTTGGTTGGGACGCCTAATTTGGTAAGTGTGACAATTGAAGTGAGACGGAGGGAATATTAGTTTTCATGGAAATCAAACTGTTGAATGCCCGCATTTTGGTGAGATTTTGGGATAAATGAAAGGGAGATTTCAGAATGAAAGGGAAAAGGGTGAATGAAAAATTGAAATTTATGTTTTATAAATATTTTAAAAAATATAGCGGAAACAAAAACAGGCAAGCTTGAAAACAAGTTACATAAAAAAGTTTTTTTTAAAAAAAAAAACGAAAAGTTATTTTGGGGGGAAAAAATATCACCTCTTATGCATGAATTTTGAGTAATTAATTATGATTGGAAAAGGAAAATAGATATAGTATCTAAGAATTAAGGATATATTTTCGTTTCTAAAAAAAAAAAGGATATACTTTCAAAATTTGGTAATTCTAATTTCTAAACGAAATCATATTTTGGCTAAATATAATCTTTAAAAAAAATAAAAATTTAAACTATACCTATGTAACCTCATCTCCATGAAATTAAAACCCATGCATGGTGTTTTATAAATGCACCAACCTAGGTACGTGGACTGCCTTTGAATATTGTTCCAAAATTAGGGAAGGTCTTGGGTTAGGCAGGCCTAAACGATTTAGGCGGGTTTTATCTATTAACCCAAGCTCAAACCATATAATATACCTTAATTGGGATTAATAAACCTTATTTGGGATGGGTCAACCCATTTGGGTAGGATAAAACCCGCCTAAACCGTTTAGGCCTGCCTAATACAAGTTTTTGCCCCAAAATTATATTTTCGATTTTGCGTGAAGTTTTAATATGAGGCTACACATTTAAATTTGATCGATTTTTATTATTTTGATCAAAGTTTTAATTAAATTTTATATAAAAGTAAAATTGTAATGGTATATTATAATTTAAATTTTAGTTTTTAGATGAGCTATGATTAGCAAAAATATCTAAAATCTTGATATCCACTTTCCATTTAGAATTGGATCCTTTCTTGGAAGCACTTGAATCCAACCCGGATTGGGTCCGTTGTGGACCAGAAGCAGCCGTCAAGTTCCAAAATTCTTTAATGGGTTACCTTTTATAATGGATTGAACTATTTTAAATTATAATATGGGCTAGATTACAATTGTAAGAGAGAAAAAAATATTCGGTCAATCCAGTCGAAATTGTTGGATTCACCTTCCAAATCGTTGGCCTAATGAAATATTTTGATTTGAAATTTTTAAATCGACTGTGATGTGCTATTTTATTAAAAAAAAATAAAAAAATTGAGTGCTATCAAGTAAAATCGGCTGACACATATTAGTGACCAACACGGGTGCCACCGAGTGAGACCGGTTGGCACACTGTCAGTGGCCAACACGGGTGCCACCAAGTGCTACTTGGGTGAGACCAAATACTATTTAAAATAAATTTTAAAAAAGATTGTCGAGTGCTACTTGGGTTTGGTGAGACCGAGTGCTTTTTTAAAAAAATTACCGAGTGCCACTAGAATAAGACCGAGTGCTATTTAAAAAAAATAATTATCAAGTGCTACCGAGTGCAACCTCGGTGAGATCGATCCCACTCAGGTGGCACCCAGACTGCCCCGTAATTTTAAAAATAAATTAAAAAAATTATGTCTAAATATTTCTAAAATTTAAAAGTGCGACCGAAAAAAAATTTAAATTCATTCGAAAATCTTTATGCAACTCAATTTTATTTTTATATCAAAATTTATTCATATTTATGCACATTTCTCTATTAAATTAATTAAAATTGAATTTAACTACTTAGATTTGACATAAATATCAAGAATTTGGCTTTCAAATTAATTTTAAACTGATTCCAATACAAAATTTTGTATTTTTGATTAAAATTGTGATGATTTTATAAAAGTGGTTAAAAGTGTGGTGTGTTTTATAAAAATGGTCATTCTTAATAAATAAGACTAATAAGATTTCCATGCATTTTTATAATTTATAAATAATAATTTAATTATAAATATATTTGATTGTTAGAGGGATAAATATTTAGCAGCACAATAAATCCTTCAAAAATTATATGCGTAATGAGTGTGTTGGCCCCAAGAATTAGTCTAAAAATAGTTCAAAAATATATACATAATATTCTTAAAGTTATAAATAACTCAGAGCTTCTTCAAATCTTGATTTATTTACTTTACATCGTATTAGATTTATTGAATCTTACTTGAATGTTACAATCATATTAAAATCTAATTTTCCCTTATTTAAAGGTTGATTTCGGTGAAAAGTAATATTAATATTAGTGAAAAAAAATATTTCATTCAAATAAACCCTATCTCTTTCTCTCTTTTTGGCGGCGACGATGAAGAATCAGCGGTCCGACGCTTACCTCGCGCTGGCGCAGCGCGTTATCGCCGCCCACGGAAAAGGCGGAAACCTAGTGATCTCGCCGCTGTCAATCCATATTTTACTGGCCATGACTGCCGCCGGGTCGTCCGGCCAGAACCTTGCCGAGCTTCTGAGTTATCTCAACTCGGAGAGTCCGGAACAACTCACCTCGCTCTACTCACAGATTGCGAATTCGGTGCTCGCCGACGGCAGCCCGGTCGGCGGGCCCCTTCTGTCTACCGCAAACTGGTTTTGGGTCGACCAGAGCCTTAAATTGAAGCCCGCATATGTAGATATTCTCAAGAATTCTTATAATGCAGCTGCTGAATGCGTTGATTTCCAGTTTCAGGTTTCCTTTCTACATTGTTTCGTGCTTTTCCATGGATTTTGCAATGTTTCTTTTATAATTATAATATAATACATTAATTTAAATGCTCACACAAACTCGAAATTATTACTGGATCAATTTATTTTTTTATGTTGAATCGTGGAAAGCTTCTTTGGAATTTTGATAATATTGATGTTTTTAATTTCATTCTTAATAATATTTTAAAACTAACAATTCATTAATTTTATCATGTGGGATTCTGTCTATTAATTTGACAAACCATGCATCCATTGTTTTTTTGCTGCTGTATGTGTTGATTTCAAGAATCATGTTCTTTTATAATTATTCATTGTTTTGTGCTTTTCATCTTTTATTCATGAATGCGTTTGCAATTTTGTTTGTGATATTACACATGCATAGGCACCCTTGATTTATTCTGAAAAATCATTATTGAATGGCTTTGTTTGGATGTTATGATCAAAGGGTAAAAAAGCTATAGCGCAAGTGAATGAGTGGGCAGAAAAGGAAACAAAAGGCCTCATCAAACAGATAATGCCACTCGACACAAAAACAGAACGCATTAGGCTTGTGTTGGCAAACGCAGTCTACTTCAATGGAGTTTGGGATCAAGAATTCGACCCTTCTCGAACAAAACAACTCAACTTCTATCTCTTAAACGGAAGCTGCGTTCGTGCACCCTTCATGACCAGCTGGTTATACCAGCGAGTTCGTGCATTCGATGGTTTTAAGGTCTTGGCCCTACCTTACAGACAAGGCAACGATACGCGTAGTTTTTCAATGTGCATATATCTCCCAGACGCCACAGACGGCCTGCCTGCTCTGCTGGAGAAGATCTGCTCGGAGCCGGACTTCATCAACCGCCACCTCCCTACAAGGATGGTGGAGCTCTCTGCCTTCCGCATACCTCTGTTCAAGATAGCTTTCGAGTTTCATGCTAATGAAGTTATAAAGGGACTTGGAATGGTGGAACTTTTCGAAATAGGTGGTCTTTTGGAGACGGTGGAAGATCCTGATGATGGCGAGTTTCTGCGTGTTTCGAGGATTCTGCACAAGGCGTTCATGGAGGTGAACGAGCGAGGCACAGAAGCTGCAGCTGTTACAGAGGAGTCGGATGAGGACTTGGGGTGGGGGTTGGCGGTGGAGGAGCCTCCGCGGCTGGAGTTTGTGGCTGATCATCCCTTTGTGTTCGTCATCAGAGAGGATACGACCGGTGAGCTTCTCTTCGTCGGCCAACTGCTCGATCCGCTAGCAAACGCATCGTTTCGTTCAGATAAAAATTGAATCAAGTTCTCTCTAAGAACAACTCTTTTTTCTTGTGATTTGGTTTTTAGAAACTTTAGCTGCATTTTTTACTTTGAGTTATAGATAGGATAAATCGAAGTTTGTCTATTTTATATTGTATCCTTGAATAGCCTTTGATTTGTTTTGAGTGTATAACCTTCTTCAATATTCCATTTGATTAATCTTTGCAAAGATTCACATGAGATCATCTTACGGTTCCTAATTTCTAAAACGAATAATCAAAACCTACTCAATAATAAAATAAAATATAGGAGCATTATTAATTTTATCAAAATGGTTGATGGAGTTGTGGATTTTTATTTTATCTGAGAGTTTGGTTACATGGAGCTAGTAGGTCATCAAAATCGGAATGAACAATAGTGATCGATCAGGTAACTTTTTTTTAGCTCAACAACCACAAGTTATTTCACATCTCCAATAATATTGATGTTAATGCTTAAAATTACTGATGTTTATTTTATAAAAATACTTGGATAAAATAAATAAAAATTGCAAAAGAAATCTAAGTAAATGTTTGATCATAATGAGAGCTTAAATACTTAATGCTTTTATTGTTGTATTTATTGTTGAATTTAATGTGTCTTTCTACAATAAATGCAACCCTATTTATAGGGATTGAATACAAGGAAGTGCCTCCAATCGAAAAGTCAAAACTCCTCAGCTGAACCAGTGTCTCGACAGTTGCGCCCGTTAGATTGAACTGGCTCCATCTCCCTATAGCTCGACTTCGGAATTTGGTTTAATGTAACATCTGAGCTGTTTCGTTCAACTGGTAAGTAGCTCGGTTGGAAGTAGAACGGTCAGGCGTAGCTCGGTCAGAAGTAGCTCGGCCGAACTATTCAACCTTCCGAGGAGTTCGTCTTTTAGTTCAAAGTTGGATTCTTGGGCTTCTTCCTTTGGGCTTTATTCTTTGATGGACTCCAAAATGAACTCACTCATTTTTTGGGTCATAACAATAGCCCCCGACTTTCGTCCGAACTATATAGAGTTCGGCGAAGTAGTTGGCCTCATGATTTGGAGCAATTTATTTTCCTGCAAAAAAACAAAGAAGAAAAATACATTCCCCTACCCGAACCATAGTGAGCAGATGTTTAGGAAGTAAAGATTTTTCTGTATCGTGAGCCATATCTCTACGAATTTTAGGAATGTTTTATTTTTGGGTTTATTTGCAAAGCTAGTAGTTCGACTTATGAATATCCCTAAGTCCGTGGCGGCTAGGCCCGACCTATCTACAAAGAATGCTCTTTGCAGGATTTCAAAATGTGACATAATTTCTTACAAGTTAGACGGGGAGCGACCCCGAGCCCATTGCATACTACACTGAAATACACCCTGATTGTTTACTAAGTTATCTGTTTCAGTTTCGTAATCTTCGAAAAACTTTGCGGATAGAAGTTCGCTCGACTTCGGTATCCTAAGTTCCTCGGAAAGTGTTGGCTCACCCGGCCAGGGGCATCACTGCCTTTAAAATTTTTTTATAACTATTTTTCGTTCAAACTTATTTTGGTTTGAGATCATCTGCCGAACTAAGATTTGTCCGAAATCGAATTGCCGCTCAGAAATGGTTAGAATTCCACGAGCGAGCTATCCAAAATTGAATTTTGAAAATATGACACGTGTCCACTTCTTACTGGACGAACTCCATGGATGGTGCGCGAATCGAGGCATATTTGCCAATAAATATCCGAATTTTTCATTTATATTTTTTACTTTTATCTTTCACTTCGGAGAGCTTCTTCGGACAAGGTTTTTGCCGAGCTTCGTCAAACACTTGATTCAAGGGTTAGTTTCTTTTCGTTCGTACTACTTTCCTTAAAATGAGTAGCTCCTGCAGTAATAATTTGAACAGTAGAGATGAAAATTGTAGCATCAGTAGTAGTGAGAGTAGTAGTGATAGCGAGAGGATCCTCAGCCTTCGGGCTCCGCCGAGCAACATCCTGAGCCCTAAGGCTCTGCCGAGCAATATCCTGAGCCTTCCCAATCTCAAGCCTCTACCGAACAACGGAATTCTGTCGGGCAACAGGACTCTGCCGAACAACCTAACCAATCTTTTTCTCTCGAAGCATCTTCGGGCTTGGCTCCTGGTATCTTCCCTCCTCTTTATGATCAGACTGTTAAGGGTTCTCTGAAAGAAATTCCTTCTTGATGGAGCCCAAGTAGCAGCGGTGAGAAATGATCTAGTTTACATTTTGAGTGGGCCAATGACTAGAGCTCGGGCAATGACAGTGAGAGCTGGATTGAATATGTTGATCAAAGACTGTTGGACTGCATATATTTCCAAGAAGTCTACATTAGTTGAAGAATTAAATGAAGGCCTAAAAATTATTAATTTAATTATGTGTAATGATTGAACTTAGTTTAATTTAGTCAGTTTTTGGGCCAATATGTTAGGCCTTATTATATTAAGTAATTTCGAATTATGTGGTCTTTAATTTTCGAATTTATATTCCTTATTAGATTAGGTTTTGAGTTTGTCTATATATAGGTCTTGTTATTAAACAATTTATTCAGCTTTTCAGTTTAATAAAATTGTGAGGTTTTCTCCTATATTCTTAAATACTCAATTTCGAAATTCTATTCATCAATTAGAATTTCAATTTTGACTAATCAATTGGACTGTCAAATACGTTGGTGGCGTCTTCGCTCATATCCTTCGTTGTTGGATCAATCCGCTTCTTGGACCGTAGGAGATTTCAATCTCGACTACAGTACTTGAAGGTTCTCGAATCCAAAGGTGTTGGATGTTCCCATATTATCAAATTTAGTTTACTTTTGCATCGTGTCTGAGTCGAATCATTCAATTCCTAGGATGTGATCTAAACCTTCCGGCGAGGATCGTATCACTTCTGATCTGGATTAGATAAAGCTTGATGGGGTGTTCGAGAAATATGACTTGTCCGTAAGGCTGAATCCCATTGCACCCAAGGAGCATCAGCGTGCCCATCGACCTCCCTATGGGTTCATGGCCTTTTCTGCTAGGGTTTTTGAGCTCGAAATTCGCCTTCTGTAACACCCCCTGTTCGCCTTCCCAACTTAGGGGCGCACTACAGTGATTTGGGTGGTTCAAACAGCGGAAGACTTGAACATACAAGTAGAAATAATGGTTCACACCCAATGAATTTAACAACAAACTAGAATAGGCATAAGTTGTAACAAGTAGAACAACCTCATATACAAGAGCACGAATAAATGACAATGTGAAGTAGTTCGGATCTCATTAATGATCACAATCAGGGAAGGGAAAAAGATCAGAGTTTCTTGCAGCGGAGATTTACGCAGTGGAGATATGCATATGAAGATGCATATCTCAGGATCAAGGTTCTTGCTCCGTCAGTCATGCCCTCTACACTTCCACATCCTCATCGCTGCTGTTAACCGGCGCATTTTAAAAATAATACGAGGGGCTGAGTACCAAGGTACCCTGTGGAGACATGCCCGAAAACATACATTTATAGATATGAATGCTATGCCACACACAGATAAGCCACGGGGTTTTAAGAAAAACATTTGCCGTGTTTATCCAAAATATTTTTATCACTGCATGCAGATTTACTCAAATGAAATCAATATCTGTTTTACCGTGGTGTGATTGGAAGTTGGCCTACTTCCAAATCACGATGAACAATTGGGAATGGCCGAACCACTCGACCCACTGTCATCATTTAGTGCACTGGTCTCAGAACTCACCACATTGAGACCCGATCGATTTAAGACACAGTGTGTGTCCCACCTTATTTCTCCGAAGGTATCAATACTCCATTGAGTGACCAAGTCTGAGCTTGACTCGAGACAACGGAGGATCAATGCCCCCAGGGTTTAAGAGTCTTGGCTCAGGATTTCTTCGAAACCTGGTTCTATCCTCGTTAAACCCAATCTCCCTGGTCAACTATGTTTGACCAGAGGAACAGATATGAAATCAAAATAGTTTGGCATAGACAATCGATTTAAAACATAACATTTTGCATGCTTTTCAGAAAAACAAAGCTTATAGCTCAAAAGGCATTTTGATTTTTACAGAAAATAGTCCCCACATTGACAGCTTACAGATGTTTAAGCGTAAGTAGGTAAGTTCGTATTTGAAAGCTCCCTTGTCACCCTGTGTTTCCTTCAACTGATAGCACAAGAAAATATAACAAATTAGGTGGATTAAATAGTGGTGATAAATCAGCGTCCTAGCTGATATTATCTCATACTTGGGGTTCTAAGACTGACTGACTAAACGACATAACGAACATGAACCCAACTACCTAACATGCACTAATCGTACTTAGAACATGTATGTGACTTCCTTAACCTTCATCTGCTTAATCAAACAGTCCACAGACAGAAGATAATTCAATTCGGAGTTCATGTGCATAAATAACAATTAAACATATAACCGTATTTGCATGATTTAATATAATAATTCCCGAACGTCCAAATTCAGTTTTAATCGCATGTAATCGTGCATAATAAGGTTAAGAATCATTATAAATATTCTTGCATCGAAAATAAATCGAATCGGATCGAAAACAGAAGAGAAAACACGAAAACAGGGTTGCAGCCGCATCCGCGTCGATCGACGCCGGCCACGTGGATCGATGCCGGCCCTATCGATTGACGGTGGCTCTATCAATTGACGCAAGCCCTATCGATCGATGGCGGTTGCGTCGATCGACGCTGGTGTCGACAGCAGCAGCAGCAATCGCGACCCGCGCGATGCTGCATTTTCTCCGGCCGTTTCCGGCCATTCCAACTTCCCCCAACTCACCCCTAACCTCTAGACACCACTAGGAACACGATAGGATGCACTATAAACGACCTACATGACTGGAAATGCAAGAACTTGCAGGTGAAGAAAGGAGAAAACCCTCACCTGCGCTCATCTCTCTCCACGGCGTTTTCGGCGAACGAGCGACGGTGGCGATGATCCATGGCTACCAATAGGTTCCTATCAACACAAGGAACAAGAATATATAGCTCATGTACAAATTCATCAACGTTTGGTCAAAGTTTCAACGAAGGTTACGGTGTCAGAAAAACTTACCGACGGGGCCTGTAAATGGAGGTGTATCTCCCTCTATACACATCGGATCGGAGTGATTCTGGTGTCCTTGAAAACCTTTAAGTACCATCTTCGTTTGGTCTTCATAAATTGGGGTCCGATTCTCGCTCCATCGGCCTGAAAAACACGCATGAAGATGGAGGCACGAAGCTGATTTGCGGAGTCGGGAACACACCAACAGCTCCTGTTGTCACAGCTGTATCTCTCTCGTTTCTAAACCAAAATGGGCGTATGAGTACTCTTTAGAAAGCTCTCATTGAGTACTTTCATTTTTCTTTTATAGTCAAAGTCTGAATCTTGGTGGTTTGGCCAAAAACGGGGAGGAAGGCGACGGGGTCTCGGGTTGGGGTTGGGAGCTGAGCGAGAGAGAGAGAATGAGTAAATGAGCTGCTTCCTATCTTTTCCTCCTCCTTCAACAATCTTGCGCCGCAATACACAACCCACAATTATTGAAGGCACGTGGGAGGTATGGGGGAGTGATGGGGGGGTGCCATGTGGCACGATCCCACTCGTCGCGGCTCCGGATTCGTTATTTTATGTAATATCTCCGATAATAAACCTTCGTGGATTTTTAATTCAACATTCATTGTCCATTTTGAAAAATGGACATCCATAGAAATGTTCTAAATCACAAGTTCTATTCGTGGGTTAAATTCTACAATTTTTGGAATTTCTCCGTTTTCGCCCCGAACTTAATAGTTCGAAAAATCATAAAATATTCCACGGGTATCGGAATCTCATTCCGATTATTTCTATAATTCTCATAAATTATTTTCGAGCATACCCTAGCTCGGTGAAAGAAACGGAGCTCCCGGGTGCAAGTTGCCTAGTGTTTCTCAAAACGTACTCATAGGCATTTTGTTTGCATGAAACAGACATGCGTGCTACGATGGTGTCATTAATTGAGTTACGAATAAATTAGAAGGACTAAAATAAATAATCCCTTCATTAAAATAATTAATTAAGCTAATTATTGCTTAATTAAAATCCGGGATATTACACCTTCCTCTCCACCCATTCTTTGTAGATATCTTAGAATTATATAACATTGCTCCTATTCAACTTTCTCCAATTTCTTGGTGCCACGTGATCGGTACATACTTAATTTTCCGTGATGCTGGGCTTGAAGAGTCGACCACCTGGGAATGGAACGGACTTTATAACTTAGTAAATAAGAACGGGCAGGATTATTACTATTTTTTCAAATGTTCCAAATATCCGAGCCCCCTAGTTCTCGGAACAAAATCAGACTCGAAGAAATGGATCCAAGAGTTCTTCTTTATCCAGATTCCGAGTGATTTTTCCTGTTGGAGTGGGGTTATCCAAACTCCTAATAGTACGTCTTACTTCCTTCTTTACATCTTTACATTTTCTCACAGGCTGACATTTTATTTTTGCAGGGCAAAGGAGACCAATTCTTTCGGATCGCGAGGCCGGCTGAATTCGAAAAGCATACAACATCCGACCAGGCACTTTGATAACCTACTCCGAAACCGGACCCTTAGCATCCACGGTCTTGACGATCTCATGGAGAGACTAACACCCGAAGAGTTTTTAAGGTTCGATCAAGAAAAACAACAGAAGAAGACAAGGAGGAGTAAGAAGAAGAAAAGTCTCCCAAAGGACAAGGGTCCTCACGCTTCGAATCTTAAGGACAAAGATGCCGGTATTCAGAAACCGAAAGATCGAGCTACCGGTGGTTCTTCCAAAAATCCAACTGCCACCCCGACCTCTCGTACAAACAAGAGAGATCGGGTACAAGAACGCTCTGAGGAGGAATTTGAAGACCAAATCCCCCTCGAGCGCCTGAAGAAGGCACAAGGTCAAGAAAGGGAAATTCTTGACCTTAATGGATCCGAGGTATCTGGATCGGAGCTCAGGCGCTGCCCAGGAAAGGAGACGACCGAGCTCGAAGAAGCGGAGGTCGAGGACGAACGGCAAAAGAGGGCAAAATCCATTGCTACTTTTCATACTTTTGTTAACGTGTTGTTCGAGGGTCCGCCCTGGCTGGTGAAGTCTTCTGCTCAGAAGACCTTCTTTAACAATGCCCGTAATTCTCTTCTGGTGAGTAGCTCTTAGCAGATTAACTTCGGTCTCCTTCTTATCTCTTTCTCCTCTGTTCTGTCCGAACTATCTTGATATCGAATTAATGATTTCTTTGTTCCTTGGGGTTTTGCGGCATGGTTGAGGACTTCGACCGCTGCTTCCGAAGTCTTCATGACGAGCGCAAGGACCACATTTTAACTAAAAAGGAACTGGATGAGTTCCTCCATGAGCGGAATCAACTTGTATCCGACTTGTCGGTTGCCACTGCGGACTTGAAAAGTTCGCAGGACTTAATTGAGCAATTGACTAAGGATCGACAGGCAACGGTCGAAGAGCTGGCCCAGATTAGGGACCGCACGCTTAGTTTTAAGAGGGTTTCGTACCAGAAGCATGCCTTTGTTGGTATTGTACGTCATCTCGAGAAACTCAAACTAGATGGGCTCATTGTGAAGCTACCAAGTCCAGAGAATTCCCCTCCATCTCTAAGTTACCTGACCTTAATTGGTTAATAGTTATCTCGATGAAGATCCGATGCCAGTGCTGGACAAACTATTCAGATTGAAATACTTGAAACTGAAGAATGCATACATGTTTGCGTTCCTTCTGATCAAAAGACATGACAGATTATGTACAGTTGAAGATGGCCACAACAAAAATATTGCAACAGAGATGAAGAAGTCGGGTTTATTTTCGGACATTCAACCATGAACACATGCAGGGGCGGATGCAAATTTTGATCATAGTTTATTAGAGTCGATACTAAATAATTTTATTTGTTTGCAATTAATGTACTTTCTCATTATACGGTGAAGAGTTGAGTAATTTGCAAATGATTTAATGTTTTTACTTTTCCTCCTATACAAATAACTCATTTTACCTTAGAAATCCATGTCGCAAGATGCTAAATATTTTATTTTTAATTTTATGCGAATTGTAGTAGTCATGATTGTAAAAATCTTTAGTCCGAACATCTTGACATTGCCAAGACCAATTAAACCGCACCTTATCAACCAACTAAAAATATTACCGGTACGCAAGTGTATTCTTATCATTTTAATACCTGTCAATTAATCTACTAATATATGAAAATAAATTAGTCTGCAATGCTGGGAACAATCATTCATAATTCTCTACATAAATTATTAATTTAATATGATTATTTATCAATTATTTAATTTCAAGTGAATTTCAAATAAATCCCTTAATAATTAAAAGTTGTTTTAAATTGAGATATCAATTAATATATGTTATGTTACAAATAATCTAAGATATTTTTTTTTATCTGCAGAGCTTCAATCTTATTTTTTATTTTTATTTTATTTTATAACATAAATACACAATAAACAGTAATAAAAATATAACAAAATTATATTTGTCACTTTCTCTTTAGAATATTATATCACTAATTTATTATATTTATGCTTTCTCAAAATAATACAAATATAATATTTTTTACGGGATAATATTTAAATTAAATCTCAAAAATTTATTGTGTCATATATTTCATTTATTTTTGTGATATATATATATATATATATATATATATATAGTCTGGCGTATAATATAGAAAAAATAAAAATTAAATATATTTACAAAGAATTGCTAAAAAATAATATTTTTGATGGGTTAATTTTATAAAACAAACTCTTATTTTTATTAACTTTGTGTTACTTGATTTGGTGTTTTTATTATGCTATAATTATATAAATAATATATTAAAATGTAATTCGTACAACACACGGGTATAAATCTAATTTTTTATTATAACTCAATTTACACTACAAAAATCAATGTTTTACAGTAAATATAAAAATGATCATTTTCACCTTTCACCTACGCCAGTGGTCGCTATGGTCGTGACAAAAAATATCATGTTCCTTCCTCCAATCGTATATAGTAAGCATAAAATATAACTTACATAGTAAATTTCAAAACATTATTATTATTATTATTATTATTATTATTATTATTATTATTATTATTATTATTATT